>JAUZST010001330.1:0-18571 GCA_034779995.1 Parotocinclus haroldoi | reverse complement strand
ATAAAGGGTAACAGCCAACCAGCCAGAAGTGATCATCCTTGACTCCTTGCAATTCCTCATGAAAAAGCAGGCACTAATAAAACAAACAATAAGCAAGTCAGTAGGGGAATATAAATTCAAATCCAATTAACGAGGTTCAAGTGAGAGTAAGCTAGTAAAATGAGTTACAAATACGTTATTTCATGTTCCTTGATAGGACCAACAGACAGTTGCCAAGTCTCCTAAATATTACATACATTTAATTACCTGGCGTGATCAATTATTATACACAATGTCTTTGTCTTTTATTCATTAACTAGTTTCTCAATTTGCTGGAAGTTTTATTCACCATTCAAAATGGACAGTCACAAATTAAAAAAAAATAATAATAAACAGCCGGGTCGTTTCTTTTGGGCTTGTTTCCACAAACGTTGCTTTTTTCTCTTGCAGGATCTGGCAACATTGCCAACACACCTGCTAAGATGAGCATCATGCTAGAAAATTTTTGTATTCCTTAGGGCAGCTGCAGGAAATCAGATTAGCTACTGAAACGCTTGGGCTATTGCAAATAAATAGGCTGTACCCTACCAGCTCTCTCTCACTTAATACTGTTTATCAAGCTGTTTGTCCCTTTGTATATTCCAGGTTGGAATATAAATAAACCTTAACTGCAAATGAAACACTAGATCACCGTTGGAATTAGCTGAGCATGTCTTTTTTTATTATTTCTATTAATTAAAAGTACTTATTATACAAGAACACTGCAAAAATCAAGGGATACTTCCAAATGAAATATCTAAGTTTTGTGAGCAGTGTACAAACATCCTGAGTATACAAATCACTAGGGGAGAGCCAGGGGGAAGACGAGACAAAATAAAAAAACAATCATCACTTAAAAATAATGACATAAATACAGTGTACTGCAGGGGGAAAAAAGTGCCTGTTCTGACCGCCTACTCGTTCAGTGAGGAAACTGATGAAGCAGGTTTCGCATTCTGGACATTTTGTGAATGTAAAACTGGGATAAAATAATCATTTTAAAAATATAAATGTTCTTGTTATGGTCATCAACAGCGAACAGTAGATTTTCCAATTTCAATTCAAAACCATGGTAAATAAGATCAGCAAAACACCTGAACAGTTTACTCAAAATTAACTTAGTATGAGGACACATCCAAAACAAGTGTTTCCCTATGATCCCCACAAAAAAGGTGCAGTTAAAAGGAGGCTTTAAACGCCTCATATCCCCATTTTCCAGCACTAAAAACACCTTTTGTTTTTTATCACAGTTAATAGAAGAAAAAAATAAAATGCCTTTGTCGCTATAAACATGTACAATGAGATTAAAAGCCTCTTCCTTCGCAGTGCAACTATATTAAACACTATATTAAAAAAGGTGCAAAATGTTGCACAAAGATTGAGGTCCTATATACAATGACAGAATAATAGAGTTATTGCACATTATCTAGATATTACATTAGACATTAGTGGAGTAGTGATATTTCACAGTATACAGATATACTATTATAGATATTAAGATCAAAACTTTTGTGATTTTTAAGGAACTTCTGTAATCATCCAGAGCTAGGTTTTGCAGATCATACCACTAACAGTTGAGGTGCGCTTAACTTTATAAGACTTTTGGAGAAACTGCCAATAAAGTTTGTTTTGTCGCGCATTAATCGCCGGTCTTCTCCACAATGTGGGAGAAAATGCATAATTCGCTTATGCACAAGGCCATCACGGTATAAGTCTAGACAATTCGTTATTTTACGCACTACACCTCCAGAACCAAGCACATTTTGGCTCCATGACACTTAAGAGCAAACACCTAAAGTGATTTAAAAGGTGGGACATTTCTCACCATGTAAGACCTCGGGCAATTAAAGGCACGTTTGGTGCAAAAGGGTAACACCAAACATTTCGTACAGATCCATGCGCGTCCGTGGATCATTAACTATTAGGGGTATTTGACCATGATGGCAAACAAGAGAAAATAAAGGTAAATCCAAGATAAAATGCATTGCGACGCTTTTAACGATTTAGAGTCACAATAAAGCCTGTTTAAACACGCCATGACCAGCCTGCCTGGGTGCAAAAATGTCCAAAGGCTTGAACCTGCACCTTTTGAATATCATACAAGGTTGTAAAAATGTAAGCCCAACTTTTACTGATGGCTTTATTTAGCTATAAAACACAACTACAGTGTGGTTTGGAGGATCAGCGTGGTCGGGAGAGGAACTCGGAAGCGATGCCTTAGATGTTTATAAGCAATGAACGTGGGTCTTGCCTGTGCAGACTTCTTTCATCGCACGACTTTCGTTCTTCAGTTCTATTTCCACACGAAAGGGATTCAACGCCAAAGTCTGAATGAACGAGCCAAACCAACTTACCTAGGAGCTGCAGCAAACCAGACACAGGTGTTCATCATGACGCTTAATTACCGTGCTCTAGCAGCCACGCCCACAAATGATCTGCGCTTCTCCGGAGGACAAGGTGATTGGTGCTGTGAAACATCAACTTCACACTAGAAGAACTTCACCATACACTAGAAGAACTTCACACTAAGCATACACTAGAAGAACTTCACCATACACTAGAAGAACTCCACACTAAGCATACACTAGAAGAACTTCACACTAAGCATACACTAGAAAAACTTCACCATACACTAGAAGACGTTAAAAAGGGTCTGAAAAGAGTCTCACACCTAAAGACAAATCACAGAGGTTTTATTTACAGGCTATGATTTTGCAAAGACTGAGGATCTTGCACAAGTGACGCCCCCAGAGTTTTTTCATAGGGGTGGCCAGGTTGGGCCACTGCAAATTTTGGGGTGGCACGCGGGGAAAAAAAACTAAAACTCCATTTCAGGGTGTCTATTATTGTAGTTTAATGGATTAGTTAATAATGAGTTATCTGATGTGTGCAGACTAATATGATACAGTTAACATTTTACAGTACAACAACATTACAGGTGTATTAGGTGATTCGTTCTTTAAATAATCCACCTGTTTCCTAAAGAGACAAATGTACAGGTTTAATTTCAGTGGGTAATTTACTGAATTTATTAAATCAGGGAGGCGGGAAGTGATTCCATAAGGGGGGACCCCCTGGTCCCTCTTGACGGTGCGCTGATCTTGCATGCTGTTGGAGGAAAAATGAAAAACAAAGGTCCTGAGCTCTCATACACCTGCTATATGATTTTATAAAAATGTGTGTAAAATGGCCACATTGTGCCCACTTAGGAAAGAAACATAGTAAATACAAAAATGTGTATATACATATATAAGATTTTTTTTTTTATTATTAATTGTTTTGCAATTTACCATTTTCACTTGGTGTGTACTGTTTTGTATACTGCATTGTATCAAAGTGTCATATCTTCAGTGTTGTCCTATGAAAAGATATAATAAACACATTTAGAAACACTGAGGGGTGTACTCACTTTTGTGAGATACTGTATGTACGCATACACACTTTTATTAATTCATTTTCATATCTGCTTAGGCCTGGTCATGGTTGTGGGAAAGGTGCCAAGGCACAGGGCCAAGGTACGAATAATCCTAGACAGGGAACCAGTCCTACTTAAGGTGCGTAAATTAGTAAAAAGTTAAGGTTAGTCTCTGATAAGCTGAAACAAATAGTGAAACCATATAAAGTACATGTATTAAGCATAATTATCTTTATATTGAATATACAGCAGTCACCCATTGCCCCTTGGTGACGGCTTTGTGGCTCACAGATTTAGCATTAGGATATTTTCTCTGATTGGTTGTGTGTCTTTCCAGTCACATTGTTTCCCCTACCCCAAAAGTCAGATGTTCTTCCTTCAGTGTGGGTGCGATAGTTCAAAATTACGTTTCAAGATGCACATTTTTTTGTTTATAAAAATGGGTAGGGGTTATCAGAATGTAACTCCAGCGAGACTCCCCTGATTGTGTTCTGACTTTAGAAATTGGTCTTCAAATGTAAAATAGCTTGATAATTGGTTGGTGGAAAGCCAGTATATGATTTTGCTTGGGAAGACTGCAGCTAGATTCCTTCTCAATTTCGTTTTCATCACTCTAGATTATGTGCTATAAATGAGAAGACCTTGCAAAAGGGAAACTCCACAACTCCACCAGTTTGTCCTCCTTTTGAAACTGCATCTTCTGAGATCGCCTGACTTTCTGGTCAGTGTCTCATTTCTCTACGTTTTGGTATTAGCTTTCCTGCTTCACATTTGGCACTGGAGAGAGTTCAACCTATCGCTCATGTCACTATGTGCATGGCTTCTGACTTAAGACTTCTAATAATGTTAAACACAGTTTATTTGAAGAGAATGTCAGGGGTGAGAAAAAGACTGATTAAAGATGACCAAACCTCACCACCTTACACCAATCTAAAAAAGGCCTATAAATCTAGCCAGACTCTCATGATCTTATTCTGCGGTACTACTACTAGGCTACTGCAGTAGCCTAGCAGTTAAGGTTCTGGACTACGGACCAGAAGGTTCAGGGTTCAAATCCCACCTCTGCCAAGCTGCTTCCTTGAGCAAGGCCCTAAACTGCCTCCATTGCTTGAATTGTAAGACTGTATCATTGTAAGTTGCTCTGGATAAGGGCGTCTGCTAAACGCCGTAAATGTAAATACATAAAAATTATCAAGCTGTACTTAACACACCGAGCAGTGTGTTATTTAACTACAAAGTGTTCGAGCTGTAACTTCGAGACCGATGATATCACCCATTAGACACAACGAGGACAAATAAGTCTGGGAAAACAGATTAGAGGCAAAAATGTGTCCTATCTCCAGACAGATCTCTTGAAGACTGATACAGGCACAGCTGGCTTGGTCACAAATCACATTTTAAAATTGCATTGTGAGCATTCGAGGGCACTGCAAGGTTTTAAGCTCAGGTAATATAATTCCTGTTCCTGGCTGTTAACACAGGGATGTGTATAGGAGGGCACGAGTCGACACGATCTCCGAGTTGTTCTTTGGGCCAAAAATAGCTGTAGCAAGCTGTTGCTTTGGCTTGATTGGTACATCATGTAACAGTAAAAGCTCTTTTTTCACTTTCACACATGCACACAAAATGTAAGCCAAAGTGTTTTGCCAGTCAAGCAGAGCCGGAGCGACCAAGTTCAGGTGTTATAAACGCTCATTAGGTACACCTAAGAAGGCAAAGGGGTTCAGTCATTGGTCGCAGCCTTCATGCCCTGTTGTTTTGTTTGCATGAGCTTGCAGTAGATCACTTTTCTCGAAGACAAACAGCTGGCTAAGGGTTCTGGCACATGACCAACTGAGAGAGCTGAATGACTTATAATTAAGTACGACGATTTGGCAAAAGATTGTCAAAAAAAAATCCTGATATAGGTTGCAGTGAGGTTTACAGCATTTAGCAGACACCCTAATTCATGACACGGTACGTTCAGCCTTTTAAAAGACTTTTATCCAGAACAACTTAAAAGTGATGCAATCAAACAATACAAGAAAATGTAAGTTAAGGCCCATGTTCATGGGCCCAACAGTGGTAGCTTTTCAGAGATGGGATTTCAACCTTCAAGACCCACAAACCAGTACCTTAAAAGCTAAGCTTTGAGAGTCCCAATATACAGAGTATGGTGCAAAATGTTAAGGCAGCGTAAGACTAAGGAGTGTTCAGCACTTCCCCACCATTGTCTTACTTACAACTAATACCACCTTACATTGATCTTAGCAGTTGAACGTTGAGGGTGATGCTAAAGAGCGACATTATCAGTTTCATCAATGCTGTCCTGGAGGTAAATATTTCTCAGCTATCTAGACAAAGAGATCAAATAAAAAAGAGAAATGCTATGTGTTAAGCCTTTTCTTTCTTATCCTTCTATGAGCAAAGACACTCCAGTAATCTCACCTCTCCCCTTGAGTGTTAGTATAGATCCCAATAAAGACTCAATCTGCCAACATCTTAATTCTTATGTTTGTCTGCCGCTGTAAAAACACTAAGCTCTCATTATGAACTTCTCTCACTCCCATACCAACAGCTTCTTTAGTTCAATGAGAAGTACTTTTATAATAACCATAATTTGTCAAAAAATGGCCATGCAAGATCATTATTTTATGGCTCTGCACTTAATGTTTTTACCCTTAAAGCATTCTCTTAGGCGGTTTGAACTGAGGTTGGTAATGCAGCAACAGTAATCCATAATGACTGATGTGATGGACTGGCATCCCATTCAGGGCACGGTAATGCCCGTGTCCCCTTTTTCTCCATGGATAGGCACCAGAGCCCCTACGAATCTGCCCAGGAATAAGCACAAGTCCAATACACCATTCATTCACATTTTCCTTCTTATCAAAGGCAAGTGCGCTCACAAGTCACTTTATTAGGGACACTTCCTTGTTTCTACACTCATTGTCCATTGTGTCCTTTCCATTTTCCATATGGAAGCACTTTGTAGTTCTACAATTACAGACTGTAGTCCATTTTTTCTCCACATACTCAGGTAGCTCTTGTTTCTCTGTTGTCTTAGGTGGTGGATCACTCTGCACTGAAGTGACTGACACCGATGTGGTGGAGTTTTAAACACCACAGGGTCACTGCTGTACTGAACATATTCCACGAGCATTCTGAGAGCACTGATGAATGATAAGAGGACGGCTAAAACAAACTGTGCGGCAACAGATGAAAGACTCTCTCTGACTTGATCTACAAGGTGGAGCAATAAAGTGTTTAAAAACTCCAGCAGCAGTTCTGTGTCTGTTCCACTCAACTGTGGCAAATCCAACACTTCCACCACGTGGTGCTGAGAATAATTCGCCACCCAAACCGGACCTGACCTGTGCTGGTCCTGTGGGGGTCCTGGTCATTACAAATAAAATGGGCCAAACAAAGTATGCAGAGAAAGGAGTGGAACTACAAGGTTTCTATATGGTAAGTGGAGATGATACAGTGAACACAAGGAGGAATATGAATATTAGGAATATTACAGTGAGCAGTGAGTGCACGTTGACAATTATCTACAATTTGTAGGCTCTGAACATAAAGGTGATTCATTTTAACCCTCTGCCTTGGTCTGAGGGGGCTCTTTTTCGGCGGAATTTGTGTTACTGCTCTGACCTTCATGACACTGCTTTAGAATGATAAATCCAGGAGTAAAACCAGTCCAAGACCTGTGCATCGTTCTCCACTGAGATTCTCCCAGCAGTGTTTAGAAGTCAAAAGCTGTGCTCACTTTAGATTTCTCACAATCTTTTGAATTTGGAGACAGACAATACTTGCTTCCGAAAGATTTTCGAACGTATATTTACAACGTAAAATGTATATAAAAACACACATTTTGACTTTGACTCCCATTTCAGTGCAGACGGTATGAACCTGAGCTATTTCATTTGTTAATTAGCATCCAATTCCTGCATTGCAGGTCTGCACAACACAATCCAAAAAAAGTTGGCAATTCAAACTTTACTGGGCAAAAAAAGAAGCTTCGTGTTAACCATGTCCAGAAGCGGCATCGGCTTCTCCGGACTAAGGCATCTACGATCGACCATTACAAAGTGGAAACGAGACGCCACGTGCTCTGAACCAAAGACATAGAAAGACAGTCCAGGTTATTATCAGCAAAAGATCCGAAAGTCAAGGTATGAAGGTATGTCAGTGCCTTGGTAAACTTCTGTGATGCAGCATTAATGCAGAAAAGTACATTAAGATCCTAGAGTGACACATGGCATCATCTTTTTCAGGAAAGTCCTTACATTTGCACGGAAGTGTGGTGAAAAGGAATAGCAAAATTACAAAGTGTTAAATGCTGAAGTTGCCCAGACAAAACATGAAATACTTTAGGTAAATAAAAGTCCAAATAAATGTAAGAAACACTGTGTGTTTTTAATATACATACTTCATGCCGTTTTAACTTGTTCTTATTTGGGGGTTTTGTATAAAACAGGGTTTAGGTACTAATGTAGTGAAGAGACACCTGAATCATGTGCTACAAGCTGTTGTTTTGGCTTAATCAGTAGACTACGTAGACATAACTTTAGTCCAGGTGCAGGTCGTAAACACACACATCAAGCTCCTGAACATAACCCTGTCAGCCAGTGTTGAGAGAATTACTTACAAAGCTCAGTCCCAGCTGGTTCAATAGCCTCAGAACTTCAGCGAACCACAGCAGGCCTGGAAAAGGACAAGGCTTATAAACATTATTTAGCAATGCAACACAGGACGCCAGCGCTCAGTCATTCCCTACAGGCATAATACACTGCCATGTTATTGTGTTTGCAATCAGATAGCAGCATAAATCCCTGCCCTTCCCAAGACCGACAGCTGGATAATAGTTCTGGCACGCTCCCAGCCAAGAGCTTAGGAATGCCTTGCGTAACGTGTTGCAAACAGAATCCAATTCACTTAAACAATTTACACTTGCCACGTCACTTCAAACGCACCTGCAGTCTGTTTAAATGTCTCACTGGTCAAACAATTAATATTTCTTTAAAGGGATGTAACAATACACTCTGCTCATGATTCGATTCGATTCACGATAAAGAGTTCATGATTTGTTTCTTATTATTTCCTTGACACGAATTGCATACATTCAAAGCAAGTGTAAACATGTTGTGATACGTGAACATGTTCATCATTCATTATCTTATGCTTATTTCACACGGGGTCGCGAGCCAACCGGTGCCCACCCAGCAACTCTGGGCGCAAGGACAGGAACAACCCTAGACGCGGCACCAATCCATCGTAGGGCACACACAGTCACACACTAAGGACCATTTTAGAGACACCAATTAACCTAACACGCAGGTCTTTGGACTGTGAGAGAAAACCGGAGTACCCGGAGTAAACCTATACAGACACGGAAAAGACATACAGACTCCAGACAGAAAGGACCCAGACCGCTCCGCCCTGGGATTCTTGCTGTGAGGCGTGAACATGTTTTTGAACAAAAAGAACATTTTTTGAAAACTGCAATTAAAAACAAAATGTTATAATGTAGCCTCACTATATTTTAAATAACTCAGGAAAAACCTTTGTTGGTTTCGGAAGAACAATTCAAAATAACGTGTACTTTTTGTAATGAAAAAAAGTTGCTGCAGTTATATGCAGTGACAAGCTTTAAATAACGCTACTGCAAAAGAAATGTACTATGGTAACAGAGCCTTAAATTCATCCATCTTTACCTTAACGTGTTTCTAGGACTGAGTTGGCAGAATGGAAGAAATGTGTATGGGAGTTTGATGCCCTCTGGTGTTCAAAAATGTAATTGCATCAGATGGCATTATGAATAGAACACATGATGCTATAGGTCTCCACAGTGACGTTTGGCAGTGCACTGCATCGTTACAGCTTTAGTCTATATGGGCAGATGATTACAAAGTGGGAGAAGTTTCTGTAAATGTCTAAGGGAGTATTATCCTACCCCACCTCTGACTCATTTGGGGTCTAGGTTTGGCTTGTTGGTAAAGCTGCTCAAGATTGACTTGAAACATTGCAGTGTATTGGTATAAAAGTGTGTATTCTGCCATCTTTTCCTTTTAGTCTGTGACCTTGTTGTAACCAAGTAGGCGTCTTTTTTAGGGACCAGTGTCCTCTCAACGGCCAGCAGAGCTAGGTTGCTCAGACGGCATTGGCCTGTTGTGTTGTGGATGTAAGATGTAAGCCTTTTTAAACAGAAGAAGCTCCTTTCTGTAGCCCCAATACCACTAATGATAACAATTTGTACAGCTAACGCATTGCACACTCGATCAACAAACTAACGAAACAACAGTGAACTCAAAAATAGAAATGTTGAAATCATGTCAAACTGAAACAAGGAAATACTACAAGTGTGTTAAAGTAAGTCGGCCTCGGATGGTTAATAGTCTCAAAACTTCATGCTGAGAGACTGCGGTAGCCTAGCGGTCAAGGTACGACTTACCAGTGCGACTTACAATTTATACATTCTTACAGTCCAAGCAATTGAGGGTTAAGAGACTTGCTCAGGGACCCAACTGTGGTGGTTTGGAAAGGGTGGGGTTTGAACCCTGGCCCCTCTGGTCATAGTCCAGTACCTTAACCGCTAGGCTACCACAGTCCCAGTATGAGTTGTAAGTCGCTCTGGGTAAGGATGTCTGCTAAATGCTGTAAATGTAAAATGTAAATCAACGCTAGTCATAGAACTGGAGCCAATATATGGAATCGTGTCAGTTCATTCATACTGTAAGGACATCAGCTCAGCTTGCACTGTCTCAACTGTGCAGTCAGTTTGGACCAAAGCACCCGCCTAATGAATGTTAAGTGTAAGGGATTCAGCTCTCACTCGAATAAGTTCATACCGCTCTAGGTATTAACAGGAAAAAACACAAACCCCCTTTCTTTCAACAGATCAGAGGTACACTAAATCACAGACATCCCCAATAGACAGGATATGAACACTGTGAGAGTGTGAAAAGGTAAAGAGAAAGACAAAATAATTTCCAAATCTGTTCTGCTTCAGTGGCCAGAGCAGATCAAATGGCACTGCTTTCCAATATTTCCTGGTATAAAGCCATATAAAATTCACACACTCATGTGTATATTACACGTCTACATGTGCCAGGTTTGCTGGCAAAAGGTTTGTTTGCAATCCCAACTGCTGTAAATACCACAGTTATGTTTCATTCTTGTTAATATTGTGTTATTTATATGTGCCATGGCCAAGCAAGAAAAATCGTTCTTATATCAAACACCGATGTACTGTACTGCTCAGAGCCTCTGGGCACGGGAGTCAAGGTGGTGCCTTTTGGACAGATCGAGTGTCATATGTAGACACGACTGTCTGTCTGGGAGAGGTGAGACAAGTCAGGTTTATTGTCACATATACATTGTAGCAGGTAATATATACAGCAAAACTGGAACCATCAACCTGTCCAAACATGAAAAGACAGGACAGGAAGACGTTACTGAGGAAAAACGAAAATATGGTAAAGATTGAGAGAGACTGGAGATAAAAAAAAACACCCACCTACTATCCTCAGTATGTGAGCACGAAAAAAAGCACATAAGCACATATATAATGTCGTTGACAAAAGACAAACCACGAAGGAGGGGGAAAAGAATTAGGGGAAAAAAACAGCAACAACGAGCCGCCTTTCGGTCTATGGCAGCTACGTGGGCAGCGCTCACACAGACCCGTCACGATACGACTGGGGGAGAAGCAGTAAATAGGAGGCGAGTTCATAGGTTGGGAGAGAGGGGGAGCCAAAGAGTCACTTGCCCGAAAGCGCCAGTCCGTGTCCATAGCGCTGGGGAAAACCTCCAGACAGGCCACGCCCCAGCAGTCCTAGGAAAACAGGTTGACAGGGTTCCATAACAGAGGTTGGGGGGTCACCCCATGCTGTGACTTATCGAAGGTACACGATATAGACAAGTTTGCCATGCTGTGCTTAAATAAAGTCCATAAATAACTGGTTTGGCAACTTTGATGAAGAAATCTGATGTCCTTGACCTCAGCTCTCATCAAACGCCTTGCCAAAAGTGTTATCTCCTAACATCAGATCATGTTCCACACACAATCATGTTTAAAAATCTACTGGAAAGCCCTGTTAGAAGAACAAAGGTGAAGGGGCACTAACTTTTGTCTATATAGTGTACATATACACCTGTGCACCACGGCAGAACCCGTGTAACGATGACAGCAGCAGTGTAGAAGTATATAATTATGATTTTCACCCTCTTTACTTTTGGAGTAACATTGGACGAAACCCAGCAGTGAAACTGAAATTCTTAACGAGCACTCTGGGTCATTTGATTATGAATTCGTTTTTTATTAAGAGCAAAAGCACTGAATCATTAGCAATGCTCTCTATTTTAGGAGGGAAAAATGGGAGGATCGATAATGTTATTCAACAGAGGCTAGTTACTCAGAAGGACGCCATCAAAGTCCTCTTGCGCTACAAGCTATTACAGACTTATTTACGACAGAAAACGACTGCGTGTTGAAAAGAAACAATCAATATTCCATTTTAAATCAAGCGTATTACTGCTTGCGTTCTATAAAGTACAAGATATGTGCTATTAATAAAAATCTATGACTGTGGTGCCTTAATGATTACCGTACAAAGACTGTGGACCAGAGACGGCCGCTGGTCTTTCAAAGAGGGGAAGCTCATTGTCAGATTGCATCAGAAATTTATTTAGATTTATTCTGCCCTCCGTTATTTTCTAGAAAATGGTCTGTGACCCCGTCAAACCGAATAGGTTTATTTTCTCAGCGACTTGACCAGTGTCCTCTCAATGGCCAGCAGAGCTAGGTCACTAGAAACAAGTACCTAATAAACTGATCGATAAGTGTATATTCAAGTCTTGTTTTAAAAAATTGAACTTATTTATATGGCATGTAATGCTAGTTCTAAAATCATAATCTAATTGTGTTCATACATACCCACAGCTGTACCACACATCTGCATATAACCCCACCCACGAAGTATGACTTTACGAAGTATCAGCAGCTCCACATTCCACTCATATCCATAACCAGTTTGTATTTATTACCCTTGTGTTGTGGGCCTGGGCCAGTAAGGGCATGATTATGGATTTTCCAACCATAATAAACAACAATAGTTCATAGTCCATGAGCATTGTCTTTCTGTGTTTGATCTATCCCAGGTGACACCTGAGGGACAAATCACAGCCCTTCCTTTCCAGCTTCACATAAAACATTGACATGTATACGCAGCAGGTACAGAAATAAATGATCCCCTACTTTGTGAGGGGCGAAGCAGCAGCGGCTTTTTCCTCTCTCTTTCCCCCAGATCCAAAACCCCAGAGATCAGGAGTGTTGTGAGTGAAGACGGCGGTTCGCTTAAGAATCGATGCTTGGACAGAACTGCTGAATGCTCCGGCTGTTTGGTTGGATGATTTGTTTGGAGTACTGTTAGGAATACTGGAAGAACACGATACATGAAACACAGGACAGCCTAAGACAGTGACATCTCTGTGCCCTTCAGGTCAGGGGTTTTCCTGGAATTCTCCCCGGGCAGCACCGCCAATGCAGAGCAAGCCAGGGCCTCAGCAGCCTCTTACCTCCCAGTCACCTCGGCTGCCTGAGCTCTTTTATGAGATGCCTGTTTAAAAGAATCCAATCCTCAGCTGCCACCTACTGGCCCAACACTGAACTTCTCTACTAATCAAACGACAGGTGGTATTCAAACTTCTTTTGGAAGCGTTTCCACCTGGCACAGTGCGCCAAACAAAAAGAAGACGGGCAGCACTGGGGAACAGCCGGTCTACGTTGACAGCACAAGCCTATTTCATACATTTAAAGGGGCTGTACATGATCAAGCATGCGTTTTCAAGTAACCCAATACCGTCGAAATTAAGGTCATACAGCGTTCTCGCCGTTTTAGCATCTCAAATGTATTTGACGTGAATCGCTTTTAAAATGAAAATGGTTCTGTCACAACGTATCTACTGCATCATCCCAAAAACCTATACACCGTTTATCAAGACTGACCTTCCCCTATGAGACACAAAACCATGGGGCATCTATAAATAATAATACATATATGTAAATATATACGTAATGACCAGAAACTTTATGAGGTGCATTTTGCTGAGCTGACCCTCGTTTTGTATTCAGAACCACCTTAAATCTTTACGACATAGATGGAGCACGATGTGGAAATCATGGGCTGTGTTGTTTAAACAATGCTCAGTGATATTAAGGGACCCGGAGTGCGCCAAGAAAATGCCTCCCATACCATTACACAACCAGCAGCCTGATCCGTCGATACAAGGCAGGATGAATCCATGTCCATTGTGTACAACCATTCGTTCGGCTTATTCCCCTAAAGGTCCCCTAATGCTTCTTCAAACAGCCGATGTTCAGGTATACGAAATGAGTATCACTGGGATAAGCAGTTGCTGCTCCTAAAATTGGACAGTATATGCCATGACAGGCCATCCCACTAAAGCAAGTGCAACAGAGAGTAAAATTACTGGTCTTGTTTCTTTATAGAATAAACTCAATACTGATTAAGCAAGAAGTGTGTGACTGAATCTTTATTTCCAACCGTTGCCATGTTAAGCGTAATATATTCAGCTTGTACAGCAGTTATTTATTAGACGCTGCTGCATGTTGGGAGTGTTCGGCTTCCATGCTCTCTACATCGGAGTTAGAGCTCCTGCTCTCCCAATGAGGATATCAGCAGTACACAGCATACCCGGAACCAAAACTAGAAGCAAAGTCCCAATTCCTGAGGCGTCCGTGTCCTGAAAGGTGCAGCAGCAGAGGACCGTGGCCAAAAAAAAAAAAGGAAAGAAAAAGGAAAAATAACCGCAACAACTTGGGCGGACATAAAATAAATAAAAGACATCAATACTTAAAAACCTTCGTCTTGTGTGTGTATATATTTATATATATAATACACATTTCAATGCAGTCTTAATTTGGCATGTTCTTGTTCCTCTAGCTAGGGTAAAATGTGAGACTGGATGGTCGATGCTGGCAGGACCGAGGACATGCAGTAGGGACAAGCTGGACTGAGATGGGGCTCTCCGTTTTCCTTGTGTGGAGGGAAGCAGCTTGGTCAAATACATTCCTCTCCTTTTGACTTCAATGCTCTCTTCTTCAACGCTCTCTTTTTGAGGTGCTGAGCAGGTCACACTGGAGTGCAGCGAAGGTCACACAGTCCGCGGATTCACTGAAGGATCTTCACGCTCCTACTTCTTATCTGGACGGTTGAAAGAAAAGAATGTGCACATGCACAAATGAGTTTATCGTCACGTCTGTATGTTCCGTAAATGTCTTCAGGCAACCGTCATTCATATAATCCTCTTAAGTGTGCTGCCTAAAGAACACACACGCACACGCACACGCACGCGTATGTATATAATGTATGTGTGTGTATGACAGGCACTACATATTAAACTCCTCGGGTTTATGATAATTCAACTCACAATGGATTTGTTGTACAAACTGCTGGATTTAAAATTAAAAATGGATTAGCATGTCTATAACAATTTAGGCCTAAAATGATAGTAGTGTTTTTTAGTGGTATTTATTTAGGTATGTATTTATGTATCGTTTTGCATGCAGTGTTTTTTTGAAAATAATCTTTACATTACATTATCGTTAAAAAAAAAAAACTGTGACTATGGCAATGTCTGGTCAACATCCATTTCGGTCAATAACCTCTTTCAGACAGCGCACACACCAGTAGCATGATGGAAAGAGGCATGAAGGAAGTGAAGCACTGAATTCCTAACCACATCTAACGCAAATGGCCAACGCTCACGCCTAAAATCCTAACTTATCACAGAATGAACAGAGCTAATGACTAGCACTACCATTAACTTGGGGTGTGACGATGCATTGTGACATGATGAATGGTGTGTGTAGAATCGCACATGATGAGGTGGTATGAAGTAGTATGCAATATTATCTTGGAAACGAACAAACGAGAAGCAAATAAACTGGCTCGATGAGCCGGCACATTAAACTGAGACTATTTTTTTTTTGTTAAAGCCACGAGTGGTTGGTCAAGGTGTGCGTCGGCTTTCATGCATCTCCAGTCAGTATGATGGGGAAAAGGATGGGGTTGAAACACATGCATACAAGCGAACAGGAGGGAGGGAGGGAGAGCCGAGAGAGAGAGAACCTGGCACTTTACAGCCAAGAGATGAGAGAAGAGTGTTGACCGTGGTTTTAAAGTTTTATTTTAATATCGAGCAGGTGAACTGAATCCATCAGTGAAATTAGAAGACAAAAGATGAGCATGGTTAAGGTGCCAGAGCGTCTTCTGAAACTGCTAAATTAATTTGTAATAAATAATAATAAATGTATTTAAGCAACAAAAAATATTAAGCACCAAATTAAGAGTTTAGAGAAATGACTCTTTTTTTACAGAACTGAGCCAAAAGAAATTCCATCAGCAGCAATGTAAAAGCAATAGTCATGAAAAAAATCGATTGTGAATTGAATCGATTCGAGAGCAGAGGCTATCGTTACAACCTTATTATTAACCGTACTTTATTGATGGCTAGGTGACTACAGAGAGATGCTTCACAAAAAGCTGCTTAGAGAACATTTCTGTGCGGGTGGGGCCATTTATGAGAAGATGACTACAATTTATGTCTACAGTTTCCAGCATTTTCTCCACCGTTTTTGAATAGTGGTCTTGGTTTTGGTTTTGTTGTGCTGGTCTTGACTGAACTTGAAACAAAAAGATGCAGCTACTATCCTTACCACTCTAACATTGTTTATATTTTGTGCTTGATTTAGACACCTTCTGTTTTTTTTTTCCCTAGAAACAAAATGATGCTCTTGCCTAGTAATAAATGGTGTTGTTAATCTATAAAAAGACATCTATAGCTTAAATATGTTCACTGAAGTTCCGCATTTGTGCACTACATTTGTTATTATTAGTCTTTTTAGCGGTTAAGCAAAAAAAGTGATCGCCCATCAGTCACCCTGCTCTCTAAATATCGACATCGGCCATTAAAAAGCACATATCGCTTGATGAGCCTTTCTTTTGAACCCTACCATCTATCATTTCAGCAAAGCTCATGACGTGCACCTTTTACTGTACCTCTGTTCTCCGCAGAATCTGCTGATGCCTTCCTCTGCCGTAACAGACTGTAATATCTGCTCTCCACCTCCTGAAAACAGATTATTCAGAGTTAAAATCCTAATCAGCGTCCTTGTTGGTTTTCTGACTTTACACGTATATCCACTCAGACCTTGAGATGGTTCAGGTTGGCCTGGAGAGAGCGTAGATGTGTAAGAACCTCCCTGCTGAGGCGGCACAAGCTCTCTCCCGACGACGTGGAGAAGCGGAGGCTGATACCGGAGTCTGCCGCACAGCCACGGGAAAGACCCAGCTCCTTCCTCCTGAACAGGTCTTCATCATCCGTGATGCTGCTGCTCTCGCTGGAGCCCTCTAACACCAAGTAACCCGCTTCACACACAGACGAATGCGAGCAAAACTCGATTAATTGCAAATGCATTACGGACACTCGGCTCTAGTTTTACTGAGGTTTTTGATACTGAGAACTATACAGTGATGTTTAACGTGTTTTACATGAACAAACCCACGTGGTAGTGTCTGAAATCGTTTAACACTCTCACCAGTTCTGTTCCCTTTGGTCTTAAAGAGCAATTATAACATTAAAACCACCTGCCTAACATTGTGTAGATCCCCTTTGTGACTCTTCGTAAACTCTCTGGCCCATAGAGGCACGAACCCCACAAGCAATCTCAAAGTGCCCTGTGGTACGTGGCACCAAGATGTTAGGAACAGATCCTTTAAGCCCTCTAAGCTGTGGTAGGGCGTATATGGACTTGTTTGCCCAGCATGTCCCACAGATGTTCGAATAAACTGAGAACTGGTGAATCCAAAGACCAAGCCAACACCTTGAATTCTTTACCACGTTCCTCCAACCACTCCTGAACACTTGTTGCAGTGTTGGTTATCCTGCTAAAAGATTCCAGTACCATTAGGGAATACTGCTGAAGGGGCGCCCCCCTGTTAAGGTTGGATGGTACGTGCCAAAGTAACATGCGGACATGGCGAGGGCATGCGAATTCCACACAGGCCAGTTCAAGGTACTGTGGACTTTGGGTCCCTGGAGCCGACTCTGGACCCTGGGGTGACTTTGTTACTACTTGCACCACTGTTCCACTCACTAACAGCGTTTACCTGTATCTTTCTACATAAACCTCCTGTATAAGTGCTGTGTAAGTGATCAATTCTAGATAAGGTTCTCCTGAACCTGTAGCAAAGAAAAATACCCGAAAAAATGTTCCCTCTCATCTTTGTGACAAGTGTGTGAGGTTTAACGACAGCATCACGTTCCAAGGAGGTCGTTCGCCGAAATGGCAGACAAAATTGAGTGAATCGCACAGTCTATTTATTCTACCGTAATTTGAATAAAAAAGGAATAGGGTTTTTTTTTTTTTTACAAGAAACCTGCATGCAAACGATACATAAATGTTTTAGAGATACCACTGAAAATATGTGTGAAACAAATCCACATCCACACCCTACACTAAAACGTGGGCTAACAGGCAAGCATGCACACCAATGGTGAAGTAGTTTTCCCAACACGACATACTTTCGCTCTGTAACTCCTGCCTCTGCTCGTGGATCCGCAACGTTACTCGACTGTTGATATGAGCACGCCGATTGGCAGTTTTATGGTCTGTAGCTTTTTTGTACTAAATTAGATGTGGACCGTTAAGGTGCACTGACGTTGAATGGATGGGTTTTATACCTTGGGTACCTGTAGTCTAGTCTGGAGTTTAATGCAATTCCCTATACAAACAATGATGACGTCATTACCGTAGTCCTCCGTGCCCTCGTAGAAGCCCGTGTCCCCTGAGATTTCCTGAGTCCTGCAGGATGTACGCAAAGATGTGGTCCTGAGGAGACGCCGGCCCAGCCGTTCTCCGTCATTCTGGGCCATCAGCTCAGTCACTAGCACCTGCTTCAATGCCGCCACTGAGAACAAAGCACAACACAAGTCCATGTTCAGACTAAGTTCATATGCATCACGTTTAACATGTAATATACTTTTAAGTATTTACTTAATTAACATCTAGGCCACCCATGGAGGTCGGGTCCCCTGTTGAGTCTTGGTCCTCCCAAGGTTTCTTCCTACTAC
>JAUZST010001311.1:0-18574 GCA_034779995.1 Parotocinclus haroldoi | reverse complement strand
ATCATTAAGTACCCTAATTAATGCTGTTTCAGTACTATGATGAAGCCTGAATCCTGACTGAAATGTTTCATAAATACAGTTACTTTGGAGGTAGCTACAGAGCTGCTGATAAACTGTTCTTTCTAACATTTTGGAAAGGAAAGGTAGATTTGAGATTGGTCTATAATTAGACAGAACACAAAGCTCAAGATTGGCTTTTTAATCAGGGATTTATATTATGGGGCATTTGAAGGATTTTGGCACATAACCAAAGGTAAGGGACGAGTTTGTGATACGTAATGGTTCTATAATACTAGGTATTAATTCTTTGAGTAAATATGTAGGAAATATGTAAAGGGACCCAGGCCGCCCCACCCTGGGATTGAATCCGGGACCTTCTTGCTGTGAGGCAGGGGTGCTACCCACCGAGCCCCTGTGCTGCTCACTTCTTTAAAGATGTTATCTATTTTTATTTTGAATACTTGCCCATGGAGGTCGGGTCCCTTTTAGTTTTAGCCAGGGTTTCTTCTTTATAACCTTTAGGGAGTTTTTTTCCCTTCCGTTGCCACCCTAGGCTTGCTCAGTTAGGGCTTTATGCCCAGCTATCTGTAATCTATGTTTTAAGATAATGCTCTATTATTAAAAAAAGCTCTATATGAATAAATAAACTTTGGCTTTGATACAACTGGAAGTCAGAATTACTTGTGCAGCACTGTACAGGTTAGACTGAATGTTCAGTATAAAACACAGAGAGGAGCTGAACGGCCAATCATGTATCATCACATGAAAATTCCAACTTTTGAGGAACAAAAATAGATTTCTGGAACAAATACTTAATTGCTGTTGTAATTACTTAATGCTGCTTAGGAAGCAAACGGGGATTTCATGTCCAAGAGCAGCAGAAGTAGAGAGAAACAGTTCCTCAGTGTGCTGCTTTTTGATTCATTTGATGAATGTAATCAACATGAACTGTAGACGTTTATTGTCGAATAGCTGTGACTTTTAATCCTAATGTGTAGTTTGATCAGGAGTCTTGAAACAGGCGCAGTAGCTCTTTCTTTGCTGCTTACAGTATTTTAGCCGTACTGTAGAAACACGTCTTCGATTCCATTCATGTAAAAACCTTCAGCGTTATTTACAGGCAGTACCACACGTCTTCATATGTCAGCGACGGCGGCTGATTTGTCTTGATCTGAAACTCATTTCAAAGCCAACAGCACAAATGACGAAGGCGTCCACGGCCCAGCTCTGAGCTGATGGCTTAGATACGTTCCTCAGGCTTGCTCTCTGATATAATCGAAGGTGTTTTATGGCTTTGCTCAGGAATCTCATTTTCTAGAGTATGGGATTATGTGGGATTATACTGTAGCTCCGGCTTCTTATGAGAAATGTTTTAAGTAAAAGTTCCATATCTGATTCCTCTACTTTATGCTTATAGCTGATATGAACTCATAAACCTTGTGTGTTTTGTTGTGAAAGAATAAAAGCTGATACACACCGAACACTAAAATAAAAAATGGACGTCCTTTAGCAGACGCCCTTATCCAGAGCCACTTGCAATTTCCTTTAAGTCTTACAGTCCAAACAACGGTGGGTTAAGGGCCTTGCTCAGGGACTCAACTGTGATAGAGGTGGGATTTAAACCCTGGACCTTCTGGTCCATAGTCCAGTACCTTAACCACTAGGCCACCACAGCAAGAAAATGTGAAATATTCAGAACCGACTTGTTTGTCCCCAAACTATATACACTAAATGTGACTAGTTTTTATTGTTTTTTTTTATTTTTATTTAATTTTGTTGCCTATTTTTCCTGCCAAAGAGAATACAGACACATTTGTTAAATATCGGCGCTGTCAAATTATTTTATTTATGGTTTTATCTTTTTTTTTTTTTAAACTATTAACAATAAATGACAAAACATTGCTGAACTTAAAAGAAGACATTTGAGACATAAAGAGATAGAGGACAACGAAGGCATAATGTATATACACCGTTCACCAAATTAGGGTTATTTCATTAATGTATGTAATCTATTACCACTAAACGAACTTTCTTTATTAAATGGTCCAGTTGTGAACATTTCAAACACTTTAAGGTCCCGGGTTCAATCCCAGGGTGGTCCTTTCTGTGTGTCCTCCTGCATGTCCTCCCTGTGTCTGTGTGGGTTTCCTCCGGATACTCGGGTTTCCTCCCACAGTCTAAAGACATGCGTGTTGGGTTAGTTGGTGTCTTGAAAGTGGCCCTTAGTGTCTGCACTGCTTGCCCTACGGTGGATTGGCACCCCAACTAGGGTCGTTAACATTTACATTTATGGCATTTAGCAGACTCCCTTATCCAGAGCGACTTAGAATTCAAGCGATGGTGAGTTAAGAGCCTTACTTAAGGACCCAACTGTTTCAGCTTGGTGGGATTTGAACCCATTCAGATCCAGAGTGTAGTACCTTGACCGCTAGGTTACCGCAGCCTCTGCCTTGTGCCCAGAGTTACCGAGTGGGCAAGTGGAAGATAATGGATAGATGGTATTGTAGCCTGTATCTGTTTATTTGTTCATTCATTCTGATGGTTCTACTCATAAGCCATCATGCCACTCCATTATTTATAAATCTTTACGTTTTTTTTTTTTTCATAGATTACAGTGACAGCTGCTCCTGTGGTTTTAGAACAAAGCGTGCACTCAGGATTATATCCTTGATATGGACTGGATAGGGTTTGCTGTTGGCTGGAATCTGGATCTTAATGGTGGTTTGGGTTGTGAATTACCGCTGATTACACGGCTCACAAAAATGAGCGGATATTTCATTTTGAAATATGGGCTCGTTTCCCTCCATTCACTTTATTTCGACAAGCCGCCAACCTCGGCTCTCGCCCCTGCCGTTTTTGAAATGTGACAAACGCCATGAAATTTGACACCGTTTGGTCTCCGCGGTTTCAGACAACCGGTCTAGAGGTGTAACGTCCTTCCGGCCACGCCCTGTTCTCGCCCCCAATAAAGATGGTTTTAGGCAAAAGGTATGCAGAAATAAATAGGAACTGTGCATGTGAGGTGAGATAACGAGGCAAGACTGTATTGTAAATGGAAATGCAATAACCTAATCACTTATTCAAGTATCTGCTTTACGATAAGATTTTTTTTTCTTTCTTTCCGTGATCTTTAATAAGCCGCCTTGTCTCTGCTACCGACCGAAACAAATACAGCGGGCCAATCAGACGTCTCTGAGAATTGATCGTCTTTTATTAAGCGGTCCTTTTTTCAGAAACACAAACCCATGGATTCCTTCTGTTAAGCGACGTGGCCGGCACCTGCACGTACGCTGAAGGATCGTTAGCAATTAAATGGGACAGGATGAGTGGGGGTAGAGTTAACGAATGCCCAGGGTGTTCCACACGCCGCAGATCAGCCATCAATAAGAGGAAGTGTTTAATGAGCTTCCCTGTAGCCTGTGTCAGGTCTGGATTATTCCTGCTCCAATGCATCTCTCTCTCATCATCACTGATTCATATAACACCACCATCTACCATCTACCAGTGTGCAAACACACAAAAGAGAGCCCCCTAGTGGTGGGCTGTGTCTACACGCTGTAGGTCTGGGTGACAAGACAGTACAACAAATACACAACACAACACAATAACTACACAACACAATGGGATTAATACATACAACACAGTACAACAAATACACAACACAATGTAATCAATAGACACAAAACAATACAACTGCACAACGCTGTGATCAATACACACAACATAGTATAATAACTACACAACACAATACACAGTACAATAAGTACAGTGCAGTACAATAAATACACAACATAATAACTACACAACACAATGTGATTAATACACACAACACAGTACAATGAATACACAACACAGTAACTACGTAACACAGTGCAATGAATACACAACACAATGTGATTACTACACACAGCACAGTACAATGAATGCACAACACAATAACTACACAACACAGTACAATAAATACTCACAATGCAGTAAAATAAATACACATCATAACTACACAACACAATGTGATTAATACACACAACGCAGTACAATGTATACACAACACAATGTGATTAATACACACAACGCAGTACAATAAATACACCACACAATGCTTTAAATATACAGTGCAATAACTACACGACAATGCAACAAATACGCAACACAATGAAATAACTACACAACACAATGCAATTAATTTGCACAAGACAGTACAATGAATAGACAACACAATAAAAGGGTTGCACATAACAGTATAATAAATCTATAACTGTGAGTTGTGCTTTGCTTAGTGCTGTGTATAATCACGTTTCTCCCTCTGATTGGGAGGATTGATGGTGAGAGAAACTCCCCAAATCATCCCCTCCCTCCAGCTAAATGGCAATAAAAGCATCTTTCCCTGGTAGGGGGTATGTTTATCTTTTTACTGACAGAAATCAAATGGGAGCACTTTGCTCGGGGGGGTTACTCCCGAATGTGTGTGTGGATCCCTGATATCAAAACTCTCCAGGCAGGCCGGGTTGTGTATTCTCCAGTAAGGGTCGGGGGCGGCTGCTGGATGTAGGCGAAATCAAAAGGCTGTGGGAGAAAAAAGCTGCAGTTCATTCATTACAGCTCAATTTGCAGAGTCTCACAAAGTGCCATCTCTGAATAATGGAAAAGACAATGCAGTCCTCTCGCTCTTATTGCCAGGCTTTCCCACACGACTCCAAATAATGACCTTGCTCTTTTCCAATCTCTCTTCTCCTCTCTATCTGTGTGTGTGTGTGTAGGGATGCCACACAATGAGCAAAGGATAAGGTGCTATGATTAAGAAGCCTACAGTAGGTCGTGGCAGTAATTAGGATTTTTTTCATGCCTGAAATGATTCGAGTCGTTTCTTGTCTCTTTGTTGCTCTGCTTATTCACTCCATGTCTTATCTTTTAGTCTCTTTCTATTTCATTTTTCTATCCACACTTTATAAGCACAGAATGAGAAGCTCAGTTGTTCTCGGCTACTCATTGGACATCGTGGGTTCAAATCCCAGCTCCGCCAAGCTGGCACTTGTGGTCCATGATCCTGAACCAATTAGCTCAATAATAAGTACCTTTGCATAGGTGTGGCTGCTAAATTCTGTAATCCTGAACTGTTTATTTATATTTAATCTCAACTCTGGTATGTTATGTTGACCTCCAGCCATTAAAACCTATACAAAGGTTAAATAGAAATATGTCGATATGGGTCAGTTTATTGACGATAATGATATTTATAGAGCAGGGTAACCTGTGGCCGATATTTTTTTTGCAACTGAGAAAACCAGAAACCATAAATGAGACTAAAATAAAATAACATTTCTGACTCTGCTTGCACTCTGCATTGTTCATGAATACAAATGTTTTATACAAAAAGTTTTATTGATATTAACGACATTTATTACCAGGTAACACGATCACCTTCTTTATGGCAAAAGTTCTGCTTTATGACTTTCCTCTACTTATTATTATTTAAGCTGCAAATGGTGTTTGTAAGTGTATGTACCTGTCCTATTGTAAGTAGTACTCTTTGGTTTTTCCCCCACTACCTGTAGGACAGCACAGGGGGGGCTCGGTGGGGCGGCACCGCTGGCTCACAGCAAGAAGGTCCAGGGTTCAATCCCAGGGTGGGGCGGCCCTGGTCCTTTTTGAGTGGAGTCTGCATGTCCTCCCCGTTTCTGCGTGGGTTTACTCCGGGTACTCCAGTTTCCTCCCACAGTCCAAAGACATGCTTGTTAGGTTAATTGATTACTCTAAATTGGCGTTGTGTGTGTGAATATGTGTGTGTGTGTGTGTGTGTGTGTGTGTGTGAATATGTGTGTGTGTGTGTGTGTGTGACTAGTCTTGAGACGATCTTGCGTATGGATATAATCTTGTGTGTGTTTCTTAGATGGCCACAGATGCCGATGGCGACGTGAAAGAAGCCAAATAAGCATCATTTATAAAAATGTTTTCATCTCTGACACATTTACTCACCGCTTGCACACAGTTTTCCTGAAACAAAGAATGAAAATTTGAAAGGGGTCTGCAGCTTTCCGTACCCACTGCATAAATACCACAGAAGATGAGAGGTACCAGATGTAGGTGGATTTAAAGTGCACCTGGATGTAGTTCCTATTCTACATTCCATCATGATTAATGTAGTGATTTTCTGTCTTCAAACGTGATGTCATTTGCAGCGCTGCATGTTATTTGCAGCGCAAGGCTGACACGCACGCCGTCTAATTCGTTTGCGTTATCTGCACACACAGACTAACTCCTGAAGAACTTGGTTATTCATCCATACACACAGCCCCTGTTGGCTGTGACAGGCAATTCCTCCTTAACTTCCCTTAGTAACAGAGCTGTCCATCAGCATGCTGGTGTTGGTGCACACGTTTGTTTGCCTGGCCCTCACGTAGCTCGAGTCTCGCCTCCAATGCCCCTCCCATTTCCACACGCGACACCTCGTCCAGATGTCGGCGGCCCCAGACAGTAGGTCTGCATTCTTACCTCACCTTTTACCTTGACCCAGTTTTGCCTTGCAGCTATATCGTTTCTCTCAAGCTCCGTTTGTCCAGACGAGACCTAACCGTCATCACGTCCCTTCGTATTTTGGCCCCGAAGCAACCCCCCCGTAAAAAAACACCCACACACGAGGACATGCATCGCGGCACAAAGGGCTTCAAAGTCACCTTCCGTTCCTCCCACAGGAGTCTGGAAGGATTGGTCGCATGCTGCAGTCACTCGCACCCGCATCAGCTACGTGGCAGCCTGGCTCTCGGGTGCCACAGGTGCTCGTTTAAGTGGTCTGGGAGTTTATAGCCTGTGCAGTACTGCCATGCTTCATTAGGGGCTAAATGATAGGGAAAATGACCCCCCTCTCTGTTTCTCCGTGAACATCATGGAACTTCTCCAAGTCTGGAGAGCAGGAGGACGCTGCGTGAGCTTATGAAAACAGACAAATGCTAATTCCACTCCCAAACAAGGTTATATGAAGGATTTAAGCCAGCTCGGCCCATGGATGCTAGAAACCTAGTTATTTGTCCAAAATACGTCTCATGCAGTTATGTTTGAACCGAAAGCCAGCTGGAACTAAAGGAGAACTGCAAATATGAGTCAGAAGAGAACAGTCCTAATAATCGCAGCATTGCCACTTGTAATTCTGGAAATAATAATCGGGGAAGATTTTTTTTTTTTTTTTAATAGCGTCATACAATGTAAAGAGTAATACTCCGATCCACTATCGGTTACTTCTGATCGGGTCAGGGGTCACATGCGGGCACAGTTGGCTGTGCAGGAGAAAGGGGAGGCTGCTCTGGGTATGATTCTCTGCTGCTACAACAGTGGCACCTGCCGGCCCTCAATCCAATTCCAATGTAAGAAGTCACATTTATTCATGTAGCACTTTTAGTAGCAGATAATTCTCTCAAAGCAGCTTTACAAAGATCTGTAAAAGCTAACCTCGGGTGAAAAACCCTAGTTCTAAATAATCTAGATAATACGTTTGTAATCATAATCATTGGAGATATAATAATCAAAATGTAACAGAATAAAATACAGACTATATACAGTGTATATATTGGGGATATTTTAATCTTTTATATAACCTTTATAAATTTGTGAGTATTTTCATATATTCCGTTTTTTTTATTTAGGCTTTGTGGACTTTCTCCTTTCCACTACCACCCTAAGTTTGCTCAAGTGTGTGTGTGTGTGTGTGTGTGTGTGTGTGTGTGTGTGTTTGCGTGTGTAGATGTGTGTATGTGAGAGAGTCTGTGTGTGTGAGTGTGTGTGTGAGTGTGTGTGTGAGTGTGTGAGTGTGTGTGTGTGTGTGTGTGTGTGTGTGAGTGTGTGTGAGTGTGAGTGTGTGTGTGTGTGTAGAAGTCACAGAAGACCATGTGACTGTGGTAATGTCCGGCCATCGTCCATCGTTTTAGTCAGTGAACGTAATGCTCAGTAACTGTACTTTAAAGTGCTAATTAAATACTTTTTCCTAACTCAAACTCTAAGAATCCATCATGGCCATTAAACTGAATGTCCAGGAAATGTCCGAAATGGATCTGAATGTGTGAAACGGTCCGAGTGGGTCATGCTAATGTGCTACCAAATACATTGTAAGCTTTAAGTTGTCGCTACATCGATTTATGAGAAACGCCAGATCAGATTTCTCATTATAATAAGCAGCGTGTGTGTTTCACACACATGCACACAATGGAATTGTGTTGAGGAGAGAGGAGATGAGCGGACCACAGACAATACCACAGCGACCTACGACGTGTGTTTAGTGTAATGACGAATGAAGCCGAATATCTGTCAGGCTTCAGGAATTAAAGGTCAAATTCAGTGCCCGTGTTTTGCATGCTGTCGTTTCCGCTGTATTGTGGACGCGTTTCGTGTTTTTCTCCCAGATTTCTCGCTCTCTGAGACGCACCGCTGGTTCCTGGGTTTTGTTTTTCTCCAGACTTGTTAATAAATTGAAGAGCAAACAAGAGCTCGGAATAAACAAGCAGGCAGAGCTCAGAGCAGCGGAGCCGCATGGGTCGCTCTTTCCAGCTGTTTATTCAGACGATGTAAATAGCTGGTAGCATGTGTTCTCTCTGCAGTAGGCTGGCTTTAAATCTGGGCCGTGTGAGAGCTAATCAGACGCCTCTGCTGAGCAGAGCATTCACATGCAGCGCCTGCCGAGAGCACAGCCATTGATTGGTACCCTGGGGACTCGAGGAGATTTCAAACTCAAGTTCAACAATCGAGTCAAATCCAAACCCATGTAGATTCTCTGGGGTTTTTTTTTATCACTCAGCAGTTTGGTTGGTGCTCACAGGGTTCCACGGTGACTGTAGAACTTTTTATAGCGAGGGAGCTTCAGAAAGGGGGATGAGAAAAAGGAAATTTACAGGGTTTGCCAGACGCCGTTATCCAGAGAAACGTACAGTTAATACAAGATTACAAATTATAACTCAAGCAGTTGAGGATTAGGGGAGCTTACTTAAGATTCTAGCAGTTCTAGCTTTGGTAGAGTCAGGATTCGAACCCTCACCCTTCTGGTCATAAGGCCACCAGGGACCAGATTCACAAAAATGTGTCAAGAAAGAAATGTTTTTTTTTTTTTTTCCTAACATCGTTCTTAAGAAAAGGTTGTTGTTGGAAAACATTATACTTCATGTAATTTCTAAAGAATGATCTTTAAATTTTTTTTTTTTTTTTTTTATGAACCCTCGTTTAAGAAAAATACTAAGAACAGGTGGTATTCTCGAAAACATTACGTTCTTAAATGTGCGTTTTTTCTTAACTCTTTAAAAAAACAATGGTTGTTAGAAAACATTGTTGTACTTCATGTCATTTCTAAAGAATCTTTTTTAACTCTTTTGTTTAAGAGCAATTCTAAGAACAGGTGATATTCTTGAAAACGTTACATTCTTAAATGATTCCTTATCTTTACGATCACTTGTCTGACACTTGCAAGATTAGAAAGTAAGGAAAAATCGAAATTAACTTCTTCCATCACCAAACAGTTGTATTTTACAAGGAGGGTTTTTTTTTCCCAGCTGGCCGTTTTTGTTTTTCAACTATTTCTTGTTTGCTGAGGTTTTTGGAGTGCTTGGTTTCATGTTTTTGCTCCATTTTGCTGGTTTACACTAAATAATGGAAATAATGGTGAAAACTCATTTAAAATGTGTAACACCATATATTTTAAGCTCTAAAACAAAACCTAGTCTGCATAAGAAAATGATCCAAAAAAAAAAATTTCCCATGGAAATCATTAAGATTTTCTTAATATGATATTTGAGAGCGTCTTATGTTTCCTTGCCACTGCCGCCCTAGGTTTGCTCAATTTGAGAGTGGCCTTTTAAAATAATAGAATATAATGTTATAAAGCTGCTTTGAGACTTTGACTTGGGAACTTTTTGTGTTTGCCTTACAAACATTTGCAAGTTTTTTTTCTTAAGAAAGCCTTTATGAATCCGGCCCTGAGAGATAAAAAACTATGTGTACTTTTTATTATGTGTACTTTTTTTAGTTTACGTCAGCTCGAGTACGTTGACATCCTTCTCATATGAAGGTTCCAGAGTAGAAATAACATGTTATTAATGCCTGTTATTTACAATTTTACCAAATAATAACTGACCGTACACTACTCACGAAAACGAGGGGACATTTTATTATGGGAGATTTTATTTTCAGCTGAAGGGCCATGTTCATTCCAATCTTTATGAACTTTTGCATACTTTATCCTTTTCCCCCTGTCCCCTTTCAGAAAAAGTGGTTTTCAGGCTGTTTCTCTTCCAAAAGACCATTCCTGACCAAAGCTTCTTCAGACCGTTGAATGGTCGTCTTGGCATCATGATGGAGCCACATGCTGCTCTTGTGCATGCCTGATTCTAATAAAGAGACTGGTTCCTTAAACAAAGGAATGTGTCCAACCTGCTGGTGGCCTTTTGCACTGTACTGCATGCACATACAATAATCTGAATTCATACAGGAACCATTTATTTATTATTACCATAATATTTACTTCATTAATGTATCATTTCAGATGTGTAAACAAGTCCACGAATCCTGAAGGTAGTAAACGCTCCCGGTCCTAAACCTCCAGGACTTTCTCCAAATCATTTGAATTGTTGTGATCCGATGCTGAAAACCTGTCAGGTGTCTTTGCAATCGCAAAGAAGGGATAAGCAGCTATCAGATTTATCTGCAGACTGTGGGAGTCTGGAGTCTGTGAATGGTCTACCAGCCAAGAAATTCCAATTAGCTTCATTATAGATGATTCATTTCTATAATTGGAAATCTTAAATCAAGATGTTTTTCTTTGTGTGTACTTTTCTCCTTGTGTATACCCGTGCTGAATGTGTTGCCACTTTTCTTTAATTATACAGTGGCAGGGGAGAAGAGATGATGATTTTGGCTTGTGTGTTGCTGCCATCTTTGGATGGGATTGGAGAACAGCACCGGGAACTCGTGCCATGCAGCCATTGTTTTTTTTTTTTTTTATATAATGAGAAACTGGAATAAGGAATGATCAGTTTTTCTCTGTTGTTCTAGGGCTGATGCTTATTTGTACTAACATGAGGTTTTGTTTACTACAAATAATACAAAGCACTTCTGTAAGTCACTCTGGACAAGACCAACAGCTAAATGATGTAAAAGTAAATAAATCAATCCTGGCTTTTGCTAAGCTGCCACTCCTGGACCAGCGGTACTTCGTTAGTTATTATGTGTATGTATGTACATATATATGTGTACATATATGTGTGTGTGTGTGTGTGTGTGTGTGTTAACGTTAGAGAGAGTATAAAGCCTTCTGTATGCACAGTAAATGAAACAATATTGTTTTCTTTAGATAGGATTCCTTTTAACCCTGTTCAGTCATGAAGATGTCTTTCTGTCTCCACAGCTGAAGCAGAGTGAAGCTAATGCTGACACGAAAGAGAAGCTTCCCCTGCGTCTGCGTATCTTCGAGAAGTTCCCCAACAGACCACAGATGGTGAAGATCTCCAAGCTGCCATCAGACTTCACTGTGCCCAGGATTAGGTACTGCTTGGACTGGATTCTGACCCCATTTCTGTCACCTAGGTCACTGTATTTGTATCAGGATGTGCAAGTGCCTCCGACAGGGATAAATATATCAGGTTTGAACCAAACAAACCGCTGTCCAGGATAAACTGTAATTCGACCGAGTTTGCCCTCTTGCACCCTGATCGATTTGGCGCAGCTGAAAACAGCCATGTACCCGTACTCCCAACGTTATTGTTTTCCTTAGTTTAGAGAAATGTGAAGAAGTTCTGATCAAATGTGCAAACAAAGCAAGCCTGGTTAAGCAGCGATCATATCAGTCTGGCTGACTGGAGTGTAAATGCGTTTGTTTGCCGTGTGTGAACTACTACTCCCAGCACCTCCCAACAGCTAGGTCGGGACGGTCCAGGGGGCGGCAGCAGTTTGTCAAAACTATCGTCCTGCTTCTCTCAGGTCAATCATGCGCCCCCTCTCTAAGTCAGCTGTGTAAAATATCTTCGAGTGTAGAGTCCGGTCTAGCAGTGAGCAATCTCTTACCAAGAGGCACACCACCCAAAAGTATCTGCTGAGAGTTTTAGAGCAGCGAGGGAAGCGTTTTACGCCCTCTTGTGGCAAGACCCAGTGTCTAATCAGAACGTACCTGTAATAAATTCTGCATCTGCACGCTGAGCTCTGCAGAAATCTGATATTTCTATCGGAATGCTTTATTTTTTGTTTGAGAGTCTGATTACAGTATGTGTATATATATGTATATATATGTGTGTGTGTGTGTGTGTGTGTGTGTGTGTGTGTGTGTGTGTGTGTGTTATAGGGAGAGCTTCATGAAGCAGTTCATTGACCGACAGCAGCAGGACCCGAGCTGTTTGTTCCGCAGACTCCCCTCAGCCTCTTCTTCCTCCTGTGATCACTCCAAGAGGTCGGCCATCGAGGATAATAAGTACATTGATCAGAAGGTAAACGTCTCCTCACGTTCTCACAGTCAGTACCGAGAGGTTCCAGAGGAGGAGACCTGCAGCTGCTTCTGATTGTTTTTGAAAGAGAAGATTTCAGTGGAGATTAAAAGTGACAAATTGAGCTCTGGAGTGTGGTTTTACTGTTTTCCTCTGTCTTAGCTGAGAAAATCAGTATTCAGCATACGCGCTCGCAATCTCATGGAAAAGGAAACGACTGTCAACAAAATTCTACGGTGAGTCTGGAAGACTTTATTTTCTCTAAGCACTTAACTGGGCTCAGATTATATGCTCCCAGAGTACATGGCTCAGAAATAATCCTTTATTTGCTTATCTGAAAATCCCCATAGTGTTTTACTTACAGTGAGTCATTTATACTAATGAGCAAAAGTCTTAGGCCACCGTTAGATGCGTTGTTTTACCCATGGTATAAGGGCCGTATGTAACCTATTGAGGAAACACTATGCCATTAAACTGCAGACACGTTTTACTGTGTGTGTAGATTATAGGTTGGGAGAAGTAAAATTTCTAGGCATTAATCTGAGCCTGGGCGGAGGCTCCATAGACACAGTTGGTGGTGGATGGATGTGATGAGTCATGCTTTTTCTGTAGTTCCCCACGCCTTGGCTCTTCATGGCCTCGGCAGAGGTGTTAGTGGTCTTGGCTATTGTTGTAGTCAAGACCCACTAACACCAAGTCTGAGTCAAGACCGAAACTGGGGTGGCCGAGTCCGAGTCCAGATTACGATGTTTCTTCATCAAGAATAAACCGAAGAAAATGGAAAGGGCAGGGTAAAGCGAACAGGCAGAAATGTGCACTTGTAGTCTTAAGGTCAGACTATTCTGTGTAAATTGTGCTGATTGATTGAATCCTGAATGAAAAGAGCAGGATCTTGTTTTCCCTGTTAGAGAATCAGAGTGCAGATTTGATTTAGGCCTGTAGAGAAAATACTGATTTGTTCTGTTTGAACAGATTATTGATATTCAATAACGGTTATAATTAACGTTACCTAACACAGACGCTTTGGAGTCATCTGTTCTTCACAACAAGACCAAGGAAAAACCGAGTTCAAATGAGGTCAGGACGCTCATGTATGGTCTCGAAACTGTTTAGTTTAATGGCCGCCTCTGGCAAGGAGAGGCCTATCAGGTAAAGGGTTACAGTGTGGGGCTGCTGTACCAAGAAGGCAACTGTAGGTCACTGCACTCCATAGTCTCTCTCTCTCTCTCTCTCTCTGTCTGTCTCTCTCTCTCTCTCTCTCTCTCTCTCTCTCTCTCTCTCTTTCTCTATCTCTCTCTCTCTCTCCAGCAACCCAAGTCTGAGAGCTTCTTTGGGATAAGGGTAGGTAGCGAAGGCTGAGTATGTGTTGGTCACATGACCAGACCTGCGGTCATTACAAAGGGGATCAAACGTAACTCAATGTGTTAATGATGTGAAATTGATTATTGCATTTCAGAATTTCTCTAGCTTGTGTTAGACCTGGAATCCCATAACAAAATCAAAATCATTCCGTTTTACAATCGCTCTGGCTACCAGGTTGTGTTTCTTTGTCCGACCCCATGACCAAACAATAGTTTCCGTCCTGTGTGTGGCCCATAACCCTGAATCGACTAATTAATTATATTAAAAAAAACCTTGGCACGGGTGCAAGCTTATATCAGTGCTGGACTGAAACCTACCCTGAGCCTGGGCACATCGGGTTTCAGATCACGTCCGCATCGTATACAAATCTGCTTGCACACCACACACCACCCTGACCCCCCCCTGTTCCCTAAACTGCCAGACAGCACGTCAGTGGCTATTCCACATTGGCTGCTTATTCCGTCTGGGACTTTGGGTCTGTCTGTAAGCGGAGACACAAAAACACATCACAACGACTGGTCGTAAACAAGGGTGACACACAAGCCCGGATTTGTCATTGGCTTCGTTATACACGGTACACGACTCTGCAATTAATGGATGACACATGACTGAAGGGCATCAGTGGATGTGTGTTAGGGTTTGGAATGGCAGTGACGTGAACAGGGATCGATGATAACGCACAGCTGCGTGGCTGATTCGATGTCAAGCTTCTATCCTCATTTAAGACATTTATTCAACCTTAGAAAGCAAGCTCAGATCACTGAAATGCCCGAGTGCACAGCAGTCCCGCTGTAAACCACAGGTTCCACGTTTGACTCTGGTAAAGAGGGATTAATTAGTTTTCCACTCAGCACCGAGCCAGCCCCTCAGACCTGCTCCCTACCTGTGTTCCTCAGCGAATGCTGATAAGAGCCATCTGGCATGCAGTGTGTACACACAGTGTAATGACTAGAGTCCAGAGCGCTGCCTTAAAATCTGCCTTATATAACAATAATGCATCAAACTTCAATAACATGGTGAGAGAGAACTGAACTGTGACCCGGGAAGTGCCTTACTGCCAGGTCTTGCATAACAATGGCATGTCAGTAGATGGGTCTGAGGTTTGGAAGACCAGAATTAGGAACATCTTCTCGGTGCTGTCTGAGGCTTGAGTTCTGGACCATTCGCTTAAGCTCGGTACATTTAGGGAAGGTTCTGGGCCTAATGTGACGTGGACGTGGACGTCCTGTTTCATTCTTACATATCCTGAGCAGGGGTCTAGGTCTAGGGTCTTACCTGGGATTTAGAGGGTGCAGACTGAGGTATGCCCCAGACAGGGGGTCAGTTAGGGGGCACAGGTTTCCCTAACCATTACTCGATGATACACCCAAGCAGGATTCAAACTCAGGAGTTTCCCTCAGCTGAATTTTACCAACGATTTATTTGAGCTTCACAAATACAAATAAATAAATGAGTTTACAAAGCACTCAGGTGGGAAATAACATGTTGGCCCCGTCATGGCAAGTGATGAATTGAACTGATGGAGCCCATCGAGAAGGCTCTGGATCCAGCGAGGAATTTCTCTGACGCACTCTCAGCTGAGGACTATGTGAGCGTGTCATACATCAAACCAGTGCTTCATCTGCTGAAAGACAACCTTTTGAACATAAAAGATGACGACGATGAGCTAGCGAAAAACAAATAAGACACCGGTTCTTGACCACCTCACAAATAAATTTTGCCAGGATCCCATCACTGATGAACAGCTGGAATCCCTGCTGAATGTACAAATACACCCGAAGCATGTCTTTCCACACCACTGAGCCCTGAATAAAGAAAAAAAAACTCTGTAACTTCAGCTGCCACTTCCACATCTCTGAAGGAGGTAATTGATGGAGAACTGAAAGCCTACCTGTCCACACTGAAAGAAATGCAGATGCTGAGATGGATCCTTTCGAAATGGTGGAGACTCAAGGATGGAAACTTTCCAAGGGTTGGCCAACTAGTACGTAAATATTTGTGCATCCCAGTCACAAGTGCTCACTCAGGACGATATTTCAGCACTGGTGCCAGTATAGTCACCTGCCAAAGGGCAACTCTCAATCTCTCAAGTTAATAAGCTTGTTTTCCCGGAAATAATCGGTTTCTTCTTTTTAAAACAAGATATACAAGGTGCTCTTTATACATTTTCACTATATTTTATTTGTTTTATTATTGTTTTTTTTTTTATTTAACCTTTGTTTTACCAGGGGAAAATAGCTATCGAGATAAAAACTCGTTTCCAGGGATGCCCTGAAATTTTCCTGAATTGCACTTTTACAGATTCCAGCACTTAAGCTTTTTTTCTTTGTGTCTCCAGTTAAGTTAATTGACCCCGTTCAGTTCAGTATTAATAGTATTAATTATGGTGGATTGTTATAGGTTTTTATTTTGTATTGATGTATGGTTCTGTTTATTTTTATTCTGCTTTTCTTGTTTATTGTGTACCAGTTACTTACTGAGCTCTATCTTTAATAAAATCAGTGAATCTACGGATCCGTGTTAAATATGTGAACTGCTTTCTGTTACTTTTATTTTTTCTGCACTTTACTGAGTGGTATTTACATTTTGAACCAAATGTGATTTTTTTTTTATTGTCCAAAAAATGCATAGTGGAGATTCAGATCTGTTCAGCAAGGTGTTTTGTCCACTGCGATCTGTTATTCTTTTAGATCTTGTAGTGCTGTGATTAGATTGTTAGATTGACCAAAAAGAATCATATGAAAAATTGATTTTCTCATATCGTTCTCCTCTAGACTACTGTCCCTAAAAGCACTGCTTTTAGCCTAAATGTTATAAGAAGGAACTTATGAGAGATGATGATACATAATGAGGGAATAAACATATCAGTAGTGCTACTTACGGAGCAGAACCTGAGGTTAAAGTCTGGAATATAAGACTGTTGATTGTTTGATTGCAGGGCTTGCACCAGACAGCGCATGCTGAGCGGTTCGTTTGACGGCCAGCCGACCAAAGAGCGCTCGATCCTGAGTGTGCAGCACCACATCCGACAGGAGCGCAGGTCTGATCGACAGAGAAATTCTACAGATATTCTATGATAACGACAATGTTTGCATCCTGAATGTGTTAGTCTAACATGTTTATATTTGGCAAAAAGACAAGCCTACAAACTTGAAAAAAACTCTTATATTGAGCAAAACGTTAAGCCAGTGTGGTAAGCAAATCTTATGTAGTAATGGTTCCTAAAATATGCAATAATAACTACTAATACCAATAGTTAAATCAACTGAATTTATTTCTTTAATGCAGACGTTATTCTGTAACAAGAGTATAGTATGAAAAATAAGCAAAATAATGGTACACTGGCGGTGACATGAAAGACGTAAATTCTTATCAAATAAAAGTTTTTTAAAAGATCATTAGTCGGTAAATGCCACGATTGTCTTTATGTGTTGCTGCTTTTCAGTTTCACAAGCTTAGTCACGAAAACAACATGGCAACGTGGCAACCAAAGTGTAGTTTACTTCCATTCATTGTAATATTTTTCCTAACTCAAGAGAACTCTTGACAAAATGATCACCTACACACGTATCACTGATGGTTTGTAAACTCTGTAAACTTATTTTCAAAGATTGTAAACTCGGGACATATCCAAAAAAAAATAGAGGATACGTCAAAATACATTCTCCCATAATTAAATGTGTTTTTTTGTAGTGTAATAATTTGCACACTGTTATGAGTCACACTGTTATTCCTCGAGCATGACCTGAACGAGCTCAGCACCCAAGATAAACAAAACTCCGCTGGCTGAACAAATTGCTGATTTCTTAGATATGTTCGAATATTTCATTACTCATTGCGTTCTTATTGGCACTTCACTTCTTGCGGCTTTCACACTAATCTATGTTTTCATTTGCGTTCGGCTTTCCAGCATGATGAAATGTTTCTTAATGAGAAACCAGAGCACCTGTTAAATCCTCCTTCTGTACTGAGCTTATGAAGCCCTTCTGATCTCAGGTCTCTGAGGCATGGCTCCACCAGCCAGAGGATCAGCAGAGGCAAATCTCTGGAGACGCTCACTCAGGATGTACGTATCCACACCCACCAGTGCACGCACTGTCACATCATGTCACCTCAAGCAGACTGAAAACTGAAAAAAAAACTGAAAAAGACCAGATACGGCACGCGCTCATTCGCCGGCTCGCCTTTAGCTTTGATGAGGACGCACGTTTTCCATGGTGTTGTTTCTTTAACCTCGTGCAACGTCAGTTCGGAGCTGAACCACAAACATACACATCTTCTCCAGCACATGACAAAATAATTCGCCTGGGGTTAAGGTGTGGCTGTGTGTGTGTGTGTGTATGAAAACAATTTGGACCCCGTCAGTCATGGCCTTGTCATCCTGTAATACACCTGTGCCATCAGGGAATAAAGCTCCATCACTGGCATAACCAGGTCAGTCCGTACATTCAGCTCCTCGGCTGCTTATTTTTTTTTTTTTAACCACATCTCATTCTGACCAACTGAAAGAATACCAGATCAGAACAATGGCACAATGGGCACTATGCATGATGGGTACATGGGTAAGAGCTTTCCTTCTTGCCCTGATGCACCCCTCACTCTGGAGTAAGATCGTTCTGGACCCATCAGACCTTTTGCACTGCTCCAGACCAATACAGGGGCTCACTTCACTTCATAATGTAAATGGAATGAATTTTTTCCAGACGCCCCAACCCCCCCCCCTTCCCCCCCCCCCCCCCCGTTCAGGGGATCATATACATTAAGGAGCT
>JAUZST010001300.1:0-18575 GCA_034779995.1 Parotocinclus haroldoi | reverse complement strand
ATGTATATGTAAGTATGTATATATCATAGGTAGACTACATCAACCACATTTAAAACACAAACGCAAGTAAAGTTATTAATACAAAGCTTATTTTATAATAAAAGTGCAAGCCAAACAGGTATAGTGCTCTTAGAGCGGTATTACCCTGACACACATATCTTTGGTATGTGGGAGGAAACAGGAGTGCTCAGAAGAAACCCAGACAAAGAGAGAACATGCAAACTCCATGAACATGCAAACTCCACACAGACAGCACCAGGCACATACTCAAAACTGGGTCTCTGGAACACTGTGCCAGATCTGTTGCAGATATAGGACACTGTCAGACATTACAAGAATCTTTGTACACAAAAGTGAGTGAGGAGAATCCCCAACAGCCACTAAATGTGTACCCAAGTCAGTTAATAGAAATAATGTCAATGTTTGATAAAAAGATAAAAAAAAATAAAAGTACATAAAACTACACAGATAAGAGGTTAATTAAATGGAAATATAGCTCATCATGGTCAATATTATGGTATGCATGCATTCAAATACCTATTTTAAATTCTGACTTCAAATTCACTTCAAATCTGGGATGGTGTAGCATTCTAGTGATGATCAGGAAATCCACAGATATAAGTGGCTGTGTCTCTGAAAAGGACTCCCTTCTACTAACTCCTTCTTATCCACTAAAGCTTATTGCAAAATTTATGTTACAAGTGTACAGAAAACTGACAAGCTACGTTTCCTTTTTTTTATTTTTTTATGGATTGTTGATGCAGAGAACATACAGTATGAAGGTATCTCTCTTAAGTGTTGACCCTCTACAACAGAACACTTATTTTCTAACACTTTATCTTAATACTTTGTCTTGTACAAAGCACACAATGTACCAAAGTACACAATGTACCAAATCTTATAAAGAAGCAGATTATGAGAATCACTGATGGTGTTGTGTGCTGTGTGCTTAAGGTGTTTTTTGCCAGCCCTGCTAAAGCCCTTCAAATGTGCAAATAACAGTACTGATTTTGATAATTTTTAATCACATTCCACAAAACCATCATTTTTCAATTGTATAAGCAATATACTGCAACACATATTTACCGTATGAAAAATCACATAGTAAGCCTGTTCACATTTGCCCTAATAATTATGTTTTTGACTGACAGGCATGGTGTGCCTCAAATTGTTGTTATCATAGATGCTTTCGTATCATCACTGTGGCAATGATGTATTTAATTTACTATACCCTTTCTGTCTGATCTCTCTTACCACCAAAGTATATCCACCCACAAATCTTTCACATTTTTGGCCTCATTCTTTGTAAACCCTTGAGGCTAATTTCTGAAAGTGCCTCAGATCACTTTACCATGAATCAACAACCATGCCATCAGATTTTTTAAAAACTGTATTATTTCCCATTTCCCAACGACAAAACAATAGATGGTTGTAGTCTTCATAATGTCCTCTGACAGGTATGAGCTTAGACTTTTTGTAGAACCTAGTATTAGGACATCCCATAACTCAATAACAGTATGATGATTGGACATAAAGCTCTAATAAGCATGTCCTGAAATGAAATGAAATGTTGATAATTTTCAGAGACAGTACGTGAATTGAAGACGATATGTGGTCATGTCAGCTGAGTGGGCACACAATCTCATAAAAAACAGGGACAATCTGGGTCAGAAGATTTACCATGACACTGGGAAAAGGTTTAATGGATTTGATCATCTCTTCAGTAGACAACACAACACCCATGGCTTTTTGTGAGGCATCATCTAACTTGGGTAGTTGAAGGCCAGGCATCTTTATCAGCCTTTGCCCTTGACTGGTACAGCTGTTTGCAATACTCTCTGTAAAAGTCATTTATTGCCCAAGGGTCTGAAGGCATAGCCCTGTGGGTGATTTTGTATGATGGATACCAGCTTGTCGACCTTTGAGCTGGCTGGCTAGTAGGTTTTGAGGCTTATCATCAAGTTATTTTTTTTTCCAATAAGTCCTATAATCTGAATATGTACCTGACCTGAATTGTACCCAAAATTTGGTCAATTTCCCTTCACTGCCAAAGAAAACTCATCAGTCTTACTGTAATAGACACGCAAAGTGAGCTGATGAATTCAGGGACACATGTGTCAATGTCCACCATGAGAGTACATGGTTAAACTGCATAATGCAGACCAGAGATGAGCAATATAGAGGAATTAACAATGACAATGGCATTGAATGGTTTCTTCTTCATATAAGTGAGTTAGCACCATCTTATTAACTCTGCTGGAAGATCAGAAAATAACTGACTTGCCCTTTCCTAGTAGGTCAGTAACAAGTTTTGACAAGCCAGTTGTACAATATTAGCCCTCCTTGACAGTAATGGATATAGGCACACAGGGAAACTAAGCATTCTGGCAGTGGCCGTCCAATGCGGTGAGAACAGGTTGTGTCATGGAAGTTAGGAATGGTTGGATCAGGATTTTTCTCCAAAGACATTGTGCTTTATTTTCCTTATCAGCTGCTTCATCCTTACTCATGATCATTTTTGGCCAGTTCAGCTTAGTCAGTAATCTGATTTGCCATTAACGCCGTTAGCCTGTATGATCGCTAGTCTTCAGACAGTTTACTTAGTCATATAGGTTGTGGCTCATTTTGTGTTTAGCTGCAAGAATATCTGAATTACAGAGTTCCTATTATTAAGTGACCTCTGTTATTTCAGCTAAGTATCTAATATCTAAATATCTTAATTGTTACTTTTTCAGAATATGAAGCATAGAAGCATGGAATCATGGAATAGACCAACAATGGCAGCTTCCACCTCCTCAACAAGTCAGCTTGTCAATTTTTACTGTCTGAAAATAAATACCATAAAGAAATTATGGCGTGCTCATAACTGTATCAGGCATGATTGTCACAGCATTACTGTCTGACCTGTGTCAGCCACATTCCAAATCATAGTGGAAAGAATTTTCTCCAGAACAGTCAACAGTGAAGGCTGTTGTAGCATCAGGGTGTTTCTACGCGTAAACAAAACAATTTACCAAATAGATATGCCACTTAAAAGTTCTTCACTGACTAAATGCCCTAACAGTAAATTGGTGGTACAGGATTATCTGTACCCCAAAGCAATGCGTGTGAGGGCAAATGGACATTTGGCTCGCCTTCTTGCTTTCCCAAGAGCAAGCAAAAGTGATAACTATAGCAGAAAAGCAGCAATATATTTGGAAATATTCCTCAGGCTAAAACAAATGTTTAAAATAGCATCTATTTTAAAATGTGTTACAGGAGAACTTCATTTCCATGGACCCCTAGCAACTTTCAATATCTTGCAGTGATCAACATTGTGTAGGCCATGCATGATTGTGTTGCTAATATCCCTCACAGATGACACTTTCATATTACACATTTCAGTTACACCAATTAGCTGATGTGATACATATAGAGTTATCAGGGTTAACTGCAAGGCTAACAAGTGCGCATGTGTTTGACACCATACAAAAGCAGTTGATTTTTTAATGAGTGTTTATATGCAATTATAGAAATTTAAACAACATATCAATAGTGCCATCAGCTATAGTGTACCAGACCTGGCAGGCTTTACTACTGTCATACATTCACAGTGAAAACAGTTATGAGAATACAACATAATTAATCTTCTTTTCGCACAAATATAAACGAATTAAGTTCATTTAATCAGCAAGTTCCCTCCTTTTGCTTATGCCTGTCTCTGATAACTCATGTCATTTAAGGTTTTTCTCTATTTTAACTGCATATTTATTTTATAATTCTAAAACCAAGAACTTGTATCCTTGCTTTGGTGCTTCCACTTGCAAGGGGGGTGCCATGCCGATATGAAAATCTGGAGGACTGTATTGACATGCGTGTGCACCTTTGTGTGCACATAATATTACTAAAAACATTAAAGTAAAAAGAAGAACTACAAGTGTTGTGACTATGATGTTTATTGTGCAATGTGACCAGCAACTCCAATAGCTTGCAAAATATTATGTATGTACATACTGTCTGCAGCCAATGAGAGTAGGCTGCAAAAACTGAGGTCAGACTCACAAATAATACCATACAAATCATCTGAAACCGTAAGGGCTAGCAAGATAGATGCTGTGGAATACAAAGCCCAAGACCTGCTGCTGCCCTTATGACTTAAGAGGATCTCTGAAGATCTGCAGATATAAGGCTCTGCTGCCCTATAATTGCTCAGCCCTTTTAATCAGCACAGATCTACGTTTGTAGCATTTCTGCATGTATATGTGTCAGGTTATTTTTGCTCTTGTTTTCTCCTCCATCAGAGTCATGGTATACTTTAGATACATGCAAACGGAGAGCAAATTTGCTTTATGAAATATTACTCCCATTTATGTTTAATGAGAAGTAGTAACTATATGCACCAGTGACTGTGGGATAGTGAATGGCAAACATTAGCAGCTGGTTTCAGTTTTATACCATCGGAAAATGGTATCAGGCAACACAGCATATGGCAATGCTACTGTCCAATCATAAATTTAGCTAGGTAAATTAAGCATAGTTCCATCTGAAAAGGCAACATGAACATGAATATCAAAGACATGAACAGATTTGTCCTAGGTTTCTCTACTATATTATTATTTGAAAGCCTTATCTTATCAGAGTGAAGACATAACAAAAGCAAATAATTCAGAAAGAAACAAATGTACTTTTGGCTTTATCAACTGAAATACAGATGTGCACCTTTTAATATCCCCATTATGTTTTGGATTCTGTGAAACAGGACAATGTCCAAAATAGACAATGTCTAGACATAATACCAGTCTCATAGTACTTGTGCATAATCAGAAAATCGGGAAACATACAGTGTAACAGAGTATAAAGGTGGGAGTACAGAGAAGACAAAGTCGTGACAGGAGACATGGTCTTGACAGATGTATATGTAACGAAATGGCCAGCAGTTTTGTTCTAATTAATTATTTGGTTTATCACTCCAACGTCGAGACGTGTAACAGTTTGTGAGGTCACAAAGGAATCTAGGCAAACCTTTAGGCAACTGAATACCTCACATTTTTCAAGTCCACCATAAGGGGAACACTGAACAACAATGGTGTTCATGGTAGGGTTGCAACAGAAACCCACTGCGCTACAAAAAGAATGTTGCTTTGCATCATGTGGCACATGGACAATCCATGTCTACAAGAAAAATGTTTTGTTGATGGATGATTCCATAATCAAGCTTTTAGTTTGGTTTGTCTAGAAAAATATTATTATTATTATTTTGTCGCAACTGGATCAGGATGGCTCATGAAGAAAAAAATTGTTTAATTAATTAATATTTTTGTGAGCAGTATAGTTGTTAGCTATTATTATTCCCATTCCTAACAGCATAGTAAGTGTATTTTTGTAGAGTTTAGTTAATCTTTCATTTTGTTTTGCTGTGTGTTGATTGATAATATGAGATAATTAAGAATTTGACCAGAAATGGTATGAATGGTACGCATTCTACATCAAAAAGGTGCTTCATAATTCGTTTATTGCTTTTAATATGGATTCTGCTTAGTCGTAAGTATGGGCAGCTTAGTAGTAAGTATAGCATACTATTATGTAGTAGGGAGTATAGTATACTATAGTATGTATTTTGTTCATTTATTTGCACTTTTTTATTTTCTTTCATGCATTGGGTGTATACAAGGTACAAATAATATTATGGCATGTTTATTCATTCATTTGTTTAATCATTCATTAACTCATGCATTGTGTTATTTGCGTAATTTTGATCAGGATCAAGTGAAAGCCAGTGTCTATTCAGCAGCAAATCAGAATTAGAAAGACACAAATCAGAATCAAGTCCATCGTAGAACACTCACACTCTAAATGCAATTTAGGAACAACATTAAACCTAACACAAATGGCTTTGGACTTTAGGAGTAAACATGAGTACCCAGATTATACCCCTGTACATATGCATGGACATGGGGAGGACATGCAAAAGCTATTATTATTTCATTTGCTTTTTGTCATGGGTTTTTCAAAATCATCAAAAATATTATAAAATCACAAAGTAAAACCAAGTACTGCATGCAAATATGTGATGACTACTGTTAAAACACATTATAATTGGTTTGGCTACTGTGGCATATAGCTAGCCTATAGTTATTAGTTCACTAACAGGCCATACTGAATACACATATTCCTATTCAATTATTTATTTACCTTGTACCATTTAGTTCTATGTGCAATGCTGGACCCAATAGTAGAGTCAATCAGAAGATCCCCACTATATTACGCTGACATTATTAGCCATAAATGGGTTTTTGTACATAAAGGAATGAGATAGGGGTTTTCACATAAGAAATGGGCTTATTTATTAGGTCGAATATGAACTATCTGAACCATTTTTCAGAATGAGGCACATTCAGCTTGTGGGGTACAATAGGTATAATATATATATGCAGTGTACAGCTTTAATGGTCCTGTATGTTTTTTTTCTTCTGTTATTGTTTATGAAGAGCCGTTCTAGCCAAATTCAGACATTACTAGGCATTTTTGGGGATTTGATTTCTTGTGAGTAGATTCATTAGCATAGACTCTGACTGAAGCAGCTGCTGGGTGACTATTGTAATCGGCTGGTGCTGTGCTCTTTCTTTTAAATATTGTTTGCATAAACACCGTCACAGCTGATCACCTATCACCTGGACATGTTGGTTACTGTGCACACCTTCCAGACACTCTCCATTTGTATTTCCTTTTTAGCTGTCAAGTTGCCAGGATCCATCTGTCTTTTTTCTGTGCTCCTCTGTTACACTGGCTACCTCTACAGATCCGCACTCTCACAGAAAATTCCAACTGTCCTGAGGCCAAACAACATCACAAGCATTATAGCCACATTACAGATTACATTACAGCAAAAACACACCATGTAACACACTACAAACCTAAGTATTTTCTCCATACATGGATGATACAATTCATACGTACAGCCAATGAGATCCATTGTGAATCCACAACACTCGATTGTGCTAATTTGTGTGTATATGTGCATAAAACTTCTAAAATGAGCTAGGATAGGCCAGATAGCTTTTGCTGGCAGTTGAACTTGTGACAACGGGCTGAGAAGGTGATTACAGACAATTGCTTCCCCAGCCACAGATTCCAGCTCCAGCTGGGGAATCCTGATGCTTTATGCTTTCCCAAAGCCAACTGTGAGGTCCAGTGTGTCCTGGGCCTACCATGGGGTGTCGTCTGAACAATCAAATATTTGGAAACACTAGAATAGTTTTTGTGTGTCTGTGTATACAGTGCTGTGCAAACTCTTCGGGCAACAATGAAATTATTTAAACAACTACATAATGACCATATATAATATGTTTATTACAGTTTTAATAATAATCAGTAAATATGTATGCAACTTTAATAAACTTAAGGTTACAGTGGTAAGATGATGGCCCCATGATTGATCATTTTTTAAGTTAAAGTTTTAATCTTAAGTAGTACTATATAAACAAAATGGCAGTAAAAACACGCATCAAATTATTTTCTTGTCAGTTGAGAAATGAGCAGTTATGAAATTATGACTTTAATTCACACTTTATGTAAAACTGTTCTGTCCAGATTGGCATTTTAGTTATAATTAATATGTGTTTTGCATAATTGCAGTATTTAATACTGCTTCCATCCAGCTTGGATTAAGATCTAAACTTGGAACAACTTCTAATAAAAAAATTTTTCCTCGTACGCAGTAAACCACACTTTTTCCAGGTCAAGATTGAGGGGGCTTTGACATCTGTTCCCACAAAACACAGAACACGTGCATAAGCATGTCCTGGACTGTATCATTTAATATGGCTTAATGTTGTAAACCTACAGAATGATTCACTTACAGGCAAACCATTTCACCATGTAATGCCCGCCAACAAACATTACTGTTCATGGGGGGTTAGACTATTAGACTGCTGCATCACCCATGCCCCTCTAGAGCAATCTGCACATGCAAAACATTATATAGTCTTCCATAAATTCTGGTATTTTCTTTATACAATCCATCATAAATTATACACAATAAATATATTAATGACCTACACAATGTATACAAGCTGTACTGTGTAAGTAAATCTGGGTGGTGAATTACAGTTTTGTAATTTAAAAGAAGGGGTCAGGACTGGTAAAAGTAAAATTAACAGCCATTCGCTGAACAGTACAACATATTCAAATTACTGATTTTTCATGAATAAAAGTGTAGAATATGCCTTGACACCATGTTTCATCTTATCTCTCCACCATTTCCACTTCTGTTAAACATATTTTCTGGCAGCGAATTCTGAAATGTCACAGCTAGCTAAATTTAATTAAACCATAACAGTAAACTGGCTTCAATTTTCCCATACGTATAATTCAGTTCAAATGCAAAGAGTAATAACAATTCAGTTTTTTTCCCAGGTATTTACTTCTGGATCTGATACACAGATCAAAAGATAACCCACCCATTTTTCTTGTGAGCAAACTATTGGAACAGATAAACTTAAAATATATTTAAACTGAATAAGACTTATTTAGTTAATATTTAGTTGCAAATCCTTCCCCTGCAAGAACTGCATTACGCATTGGCATCCCTTTTGCATTATTCTTTTGTGGTGTATTCTTCTTTTCCAGGCTTTCCCCACCACTTCTTTCAGTTGATGTTTGTTTTGGTGGGTTGCTCCCTCCAGTCTCCTCTTTAGTTAGCAAAATGCATAGTCTGTAGGGTTTGAGTCTGGAGAGAAGTCGGTCTAAAACTGTCCAATTCTTGAACCTGATAAACTTGGCAGTGTGTTTAGGGTCATTATCTTTCTGCATAATGAAAAATCTCCCAATCGGTATGGTTGCATCTTTCTTTAATTTGACAGGCAAAATGTTACGGTAGACTTTTGTGCATATTGTACTGTTGCCATAATGCATAGCATCATCAATGAAGATTAATGAGTCCGTCTCAGAAGAAGCCATACAAGCCCATGACATTACCTTCATTGTGTTTCACAGATGAGCTTGTATGTTTAGCCTTTCCATCACATTGATAAAAGTAAGTTTTTGTCTCATCATTCCTTAAAGCTGTCCCAGAATTTCTGAGGCTTGTCCCTGTATTGCTTGGCAAATGCCAGCCTAGTCTTTCTATTCTTCTTCATAATTAGTGGTTTGCATCTTCTGGTGAAGCCTCTGTACTTTTGTTAATGAAGTGTTCTGCGAACAGTAGATTGTGATGCCTTTACTCCTGCCCTCTGGAGGTTGTTGCTGATATCAACAGTTGTTGTGGGGTCTTTCTTTATAGCACACAGTGTTTCTGTAATTAACTGCTGTTATTTTCCTTGGTCTACCTGTTCAAAATCTGTTTCACATAAGAAAACATCTGTTTTCTTATTGGTTACTCTTCTAACTATAAATACAGTCTGCACAGGCAAAACCAAAATCTGAAACTGAGTATAGACCTTCAACGCTATTTATTCTTTGAATAATCCATGTAACAGTACACAGTTAGGCAACAAAACACACCTCGCAATACTTTTACTCACAAGAAAATAGCTTGGTTTATAAAAATATAAAAATATTCTTCCAAACTGTGTATAAGGTCCAGATGTAAATACCTGGAGTTAAAAGCTGAAATGTTGGTCTTGTGTTTCATATTCATCTTTTAATGTCAAAAATAAAAGGGTTGGCCTTACTGTTCCAATACTTTTGGAGGGCAGTGTATTTCTCCAAGTGATGTCTGATCAATTATGTCAAACTCTGGACTTTGCTTAAAACAATCTGCTGGCTGCAACTCAAAAATGCAGCCAGCAAAAAGTACTTTGCAATATGCTTAAGATGCATATTTATGCCTATGCATACATTTTTGCATGCCTCAATAAACAATCTGACATTATTTCACCTAAACCTACACATTTCCATTAAACACAGTTTTTACTCAATGACCTATACATTGGGTATTTCATTCTATAATTATTTCTTTATGTTGGCACTAAACAAAACTATTTTTTGTGAAGGAAACAACTGGTTAACATACATTGTGAATGTAATTATAGTAATTTAACTATCAGAAAAACCATTAAGTAAGGTTTAAGTTTTGTGAGAAATTAGATTAAATTAGGTCATTTTGTAGGGCTGAAATGCAGAGGCTGGAATGCAGTCATTTTCGTAATAAGCTCTGTTTCATGGCAGGGAATATCTTTTCAATTAATTGCAATTCATCTGATCACTCTTCCCAACCTACAGTAATACAAAAATGATGCAGCAAACTTTGTAAAAAAAAAACTAAATGCCATTCTTGAAATGTCGGCCACGACGATCTCTGAGGACTACAAAAAAAGTTGATGATGCCCATTAGGCTGGAAAAGTTTGAAAATGACATGCAAAGGGTATGGGCCAGAGAGACAGACTGTGTACAAATAGAGGGAAATTAACACTACTGCCACTGACACAGGCACTCTGATGTTTGCTAAAGTTGTGCATGGATAACCCAACATTTACTTTTTATTTTATATACACTTTATAGACACCCTCTATATAATTTTAGAAATGATGACTACCAGTGCATACTTGTTTCTGAAAGGGTGCAAGGTCAGTTGATTTGACTGGATATTATAGAAGAGCAACAGCCCTTAATTGTGAATTTATTCAGAGCCTTTATTATTTTATCATTAAAATGCTCTTTGGTGGGAATTACCACTTACAGTGACTGGCAAGGGAACACCAAGAATAATGAGCCATACTCATGTGCTATTGTCTAGCTTTCGGTTATATAATTAATTACATACATAGAATTAGGGACCTTAAAACTCTAAAGTGCACCTGTATTCAGTTTATAATAAGGCATTGCACTAGGATGTCAAAAACACACAGGTTGAATCAAGGTTGTTTTTTTTTTTTGTTTTGTTTTTTTGCAGTGCAGTTAATAGAGGTTCATGGGATATTATGGCCTATAAAAGCAGCCCCAGCGATCTTGTATGCCCCTTAATTTAAAAGACCAGTGCTGGGTTGGCTATTTTTAAAGGAAAAGTTTGGAAAAGGTGAAATTCAGCACATTTGCTGAGAGACACTACCATCAATCATTCCTTTCACAACATAATGTCATCGTCGGTCTGCTGAAATGCTTACATTGCTTACAAAATTAAAAGGTTGATCCACACTGCTTGCAAAAATTGGGGAATATTTCATATTTTACATATATGGCATCATGCAGCATGATGTTCTCAGTGTATCTATTGCTTCAAATTGCATTGTGTCTCATTATTTTAAGCCTTAAAAAAATCCAGTTAACCCAGGTTCACCCACCAAGACCACAATCACAGCTCTTCAGACACAGCCTCCCTATATGATCGATGTCTTTAATTATGCTGTGATGCAATGAGAAAGATTATACACAAATTACTACTGCTCTTTTGTCCACAATGTGGGGTTTTCTGATTTCCCTTGCTTTAAACACCAAATTAAATATATCATGAACTTCCAGCTTGGTTGTCACACATGTAGAAAGCATACATGAGATGAGAGAAAGTGAACTAATGCGAGAACAAGATGCTGATTAATGCTGCTATGGAGGCGGCATTTGCTAAGGAATTACACACTGTGTGCATATTTGCAGAAAGTCAAGTAATAATACAAAGCATGTCCCATGTGTCTGTATGTAATTTGATGGCAAAAGAAAATGTTTGTGTTAGTGAGGTATAGCAATTAGACTGACATGCAATTTAAAGACAGAAATTTGGGTCTACAACATAGCTAGTTGAACATGTTGAATCTTTGTACTATTTAAACGGTTGAGCATCTTTTACAGTGTTATAACAAAGACGAATGTAATGCCCTAAATACATGCTCAGTTCAGAAAAGCTGTGGAATGTATATTACAAAAGTGCGTATCTATCTATCTGACAAACATTCTTTCCAATTTAGCTTTCCAGTTTGATGCTAATCAAGAGCTTTTGCCTGGTTTCCAACTGAAGATGGAACTGACCTTTGCGTTTTTTGCATAATCTTCTCATTATTATTATTATTAGTAGTAGTGATAGTATTATTATAAACTTTGCTTGGGGCTTGTTAGGTAAACCAGTTTGAATTATGTAGAGTGCATTTGTGACACTGATTAACTTGTATTCTTATATAATGTTGACAAATATGAGGCATTTAGGGGACTGTGACAAGGTGAGACTGACTCTTCCCGTATGATTTATTACTGCAGCTTGGTCGCTAATCATTCATTTGCATTGCTCCAGCATGCCTGTTTTGAATAATATAAGATGAATTTAGTTCATGCAATATAAAAACATGATTTACAGATGAATATTAAACAGTGCTACTATCTTAAGGAGCACCACCTTGGAAAATGAAGCATTAGACAGACAGTGAGAAACAAAATATGGATAGGACACCATCTGTTTCACCCCTTGGAGGCTTCGGACTTACAACATGGTTCAAGCACTCACGCTCATCTAAGTGGTTGATTATAGTTGTCGGTGGTTAAGACCTTAGTCATGGTGAAGTTTTTGGAAAAATTGACTTGTTAGGTTACACAATCATGATAAAATGAAGGTTTATACTGTACTGTCTATGCCCGCAAGGCACAATACAAAGGTAAAGCATTTCAACTTGTTTGATCTGCATTGTTTTCCTACAATTAATTCCCTACAGTTAGTCCTGCCTACAAATTGAGAATTAAGATTGGTTACTATGATGCTTCCATATGGAACCAACTTACAGAGAATATTAAAAGAGATCCAACATTACATATGTTTATTTCCAAACTGAAAAAAATATTATTTTACAAAGTTTGGTTTAAAGTACATTGACCTATTTTAGCTCCTTTTAACTCCTATGAAATCTCAGTATCATGTAACTGCAAATCGTATTTACTTGTAATCATATGTGTGATTTCTTGCGTGGTACTTACTATTAATCATCCATGTTTTTCTTGTTTACATTTACATTTATGGCATACGACCTTATCCAGAGCGACTTACAGTTAATACAGTCTTACAATTCAAGCAATTGTGGGTTAAGGGCCTTGCTCAGGGACCCAACTTTGGCAGAGGAATGATTTGAACCCTAGACCTTCTGGTCGACAGTCCAGTACCTTAACCACTATGCCATGACAGTCCCAGTGTTTGTAAAGTAATTTAAATTGATATGTATACATGAGTGATTGATACTAACTGGTACTTGTTAGACAGAAGCCAAAATGATATTTTTAAGCAACATGGACGATATGCCAGATGTGACGTGGGACTGTGGTGGCCTAGTGGTTAAGGCACTGGACTATGGTCCAGGTCCAGGGTTCTAATCCTACCCTTGTCACAGCTGGGTCCTTGAGCAAGGCACTTAACCCACAATTGCTTGGAATGTAAGACGTATTAATTTGTATTGTAAGCTGCTCTGAATAAGAGTGTCTGCTAAATGATGGAAGTATATATATATATATATACTACCCACAAAAATTAGGGGAAATTTTTAATTTCCTCATTTCTGTGCAAAGTATAATTGTAGCTGAGAGAGAATGCAAAAGTTAGGGGAAGTGTGGGGGTGGGGTGAGTTTTGTGTGTTTTTGTTACAAACAAAATATTTTTGCTTATAATAGGGTAGGACACAAACACTTCACAGCTTTTTACAAATAAGTAGCAGGACCTTACACAAACCATATAACCATACACAAACATGAGTAACTTGCACAAAAAGTCTCTACATACATCAGCAGGACAGCCTCTAGTCAAAACATGATCTAAGCATCTTAACTGGGAAGATTCTTAGCTTTTAAGCAAATAATGGACTTCCAGCTTTTAACACCAGCCTGTGCTTGTGGATCCTCAGCATTAATTGGCTTGTGTGACCAACTGGGCAGCAAAAACAGTAGAGCGCAGCAAAATATTAATAATATGCTGTCATCACATAAATAATCAATTGACATATCCATCCATTATCGTTTATATTCTGCTTAATCCACACCAGGCCACTCCTCCCTGGGATTGAACCCAGGACCTTCTTACTGTGAGGCAATTGTGCTACCCACCAAGCCACCATGCTGCCACCCAATTGACAAAAAACTCTTTAATTTTTATCAAGTAAAATATATGATAATTAGATTTCTCAACAGTACTCATAATAACATAACATCATACAACAGTTAGTGCTACACTGTCTTTACAATGTCTGTTTTGAGTCCTCTTACGGCCTCTGTAAAGTCAAAAAGCAGATTTGTATTTCCTATTATAATGTATTATATTTAATTAAGATCTCTGCCCTTAAGTGAAATGATGTTAAAGGGATGGACATTATATACCTGCATACCTGTTAATAAATGCACCTTAGCTTGCCTAGACTTCAGAGTTAGAGTTAGAGACTAGAGTTCAGACGGAGATCAAAAATCAGACCTCATCTCTGCCTGGGTTTTAGCCCTAAATCCACTTTAAGAACTGTGGATCAATCCTCAATGTGAACGTGATGATTAAAGACATAGCTGACTTTAATCACACATAACGATATTTCCTGTTTTCTCTCGTAAGCCACTACTAAACAGCTGTGGTCCCACAGTGATATCCGTGTCTCACTCTATTATAAACAGAAAATGCAAAATAGATGCTGCTTGAGGACCAAGTTTAATTAGTAGTGTTTATAGAAACCATAGTACTGGAAACAAATATGTTTCATGAACCTCTTGAGACCAAATACTCGCCTCTGTCTCCTTTTTACCATCTCAGTTTACCTGTGCTCCTCACTGCAGCTGAGTAACATAGATGGGTTTATAAGACTTACCAATAAATTACCAGAGAGATTCACAGGCCGAAGCTGGACAGTAACAGATTACCTCTGCAACAATTATAATTTACCAGATAAAACTGCAGGGCTTCCACAAAGCACCACCTGCCTTGCCAGCCATTACTTGGATTAATCTAGTACCATACAGACATTCAGCAACACAGCTTGCTTTAACCATGCACTCATGCAAGGGACTTCACCGATCACTTAAATGGCCAGATATGCCCTCCAAGCTATTATAAGATTTTACCTTCACTTGTCAGCCAAATTACAGTCATTCGTATACTAATAGCTAGGGTGATCAAAAAACACAGGTTTACAAAATGAATATTGTGATTTTATGCACAGTGCAAGCTTGCCATCAGAAATTATTTTTATCATGTTTACTAGAGAGTTTTTGGCTTTTCCTTATGTGTATCACATTTAAAAATATTAAACCCAACTGGCTACAGTTACTATTGAATTTATTCTCTCCAGCAAACCACCATTAGAGGGAGGAAGAAGAGAAACACTTTTAGAGAAATGTGAGAGAGTGTATGTCAGGCTAGTGAACATGATAGGAAGAGCTATTGCTTTTGGTTGTTCCAAACTTACTGACTATCACCATGACCACAATAACTGAAATTACATGAGTGTCCCATATAGTGTATAATATTGTGAAAAAAATGAAAAACAGATCAGGTCATGCCTATGTTGGTAACAATTTAGAAAAACAAGAACAGAATTGAGGGGCGATTAGGGATTCACAATAAGAAACTCTTATAAAAGTTCAGTTCAATCAATGTATGAAAGACATCCAACATTATTGCTTACTAGGAATTTCAAAATAAACTTTGAAATTTGAATCACATCTCTTTCCCTATTGTCATTCAGAAAAAGTCTGAATGTCTGAAAGTGAATCAACACCTTCAGGATAACACACTTTGAAAGCCGGAGTCTGACAGGGAATACATATCAGGACCAGACGTGCAATCCAACACAACGAACCATATATTTCCAGACTAGGTAAACAAACCAAGTTGTCTCAGTTGGTAGAGCACTAGCTTCCAGTGCTGAGTATGCTTGGTTCGTATAACATCTTTTACAAGGTGTTTTTTTTGTCTCTGGTTGCATGTCTCCATCAAAGTTTCATCCTATGTTGTGTCTCATCTTCCAGGGTTACTGATCCCAATGAAGTGGACTGGCATTCTATTCCATCTGTACAGGCGAGCCAGAAGGCTTCCAGTTCTCGAGTTCTCAGTGCTCTCTTGTGCTGTGGGGGTGCTCTCTTGTGCTGTGGGGGTGGGGTCTATGGCAAGCCGATCAGAGGTATCCCTGTCTGACACCACATTGTAATGTATGGAAAGCATTTCTAATTTTTTTGAACATCAATTCTATAAGTGACTTCAAGCACAGAGTTTTTTAATGTCCAAAACAGCAAAAGGACTTACTGTAGCATTGCAGTGTTCAGTCCCAGTCTTATCTACACTGCTCACAAAATTAGAGAACATTTCATTATGGGATATTTAATGAAATAGGGAGTATCCCCTAATTTTTGTCAGCTTTATATATTCTCCAGCAGAACAATGATACCTCACCTGGGTAATCTTTTACCTCCTTTTACCTGGCACCTCTCTGAAATGAGCTCCAGGAGTAGGTAGCCAATCCCAGCATTCCGATTAAGTCTGGCAAAGACTCCAGGCCTGGGAGGTGGGAGATGTACTAGGGTAGCACACATTAGATTCTCCCTAGAGACACACATGACCCAGTCATGTTTTATTCAGTAAAAGCCAGAGTGAACACAGACTGTTCCATTTATTAGAGCTACAGCACATAGGGACAGCTTGAATCAGGAGGATTGTGAGGTTATAAAACCTAACAAGCCTCACTATAAACCTGTACAACTTTGCAAATCAGCAGCTAAGCAGGTACACATATCACCACACATATACAGATAAAAGCAGTAATTACTTGTTGTTCCTTGACTGGAGGGTGAATATATAACTGGATTGGTCTTTGGAATCAATATGTTTTAAAAGCACACCAGACAAGAAAACTGAAGATCTAATAAAATAATTGCTATTAGTATAGATCAGTGGAACCTTTGTGGAATCCAAGTTTTAAATAATGTTCATTAACTACAATCAATGTAGTCTTTAGTAGACTGTAAGCACTGGGGCTCACTTAGTGTTTTCCTCCTGGTTGCTTGTACTAAAGGGGAAAATCTACCAATAACACATGAAATGGGAAAGACGGAAAAGATAGAAAACAGATGATCTTATAGGAACCTTATGATCCGTTTCCAATCTATCTCTTAGCTTCTCTCTTAAATCATAGCTTGGCACCTTTATTATTTAATATTTCCCCTAACCTTTGAAGTTCACCTGTCCAAATATTTCTTACCACAATCAAAGCAGCTTATGAAAAACTAGTGCTCTGCCCCCCATATCCTGGCCTGAGTCACATGATGTACAGTGTATGCCACACAGGGCACAATGGTAATAGACTGGTAACAGAAGTACAACTATTTCAAATTAAATACAAGTTACATAATGGCATGTTATGCAGGCAAATTCTTATATTAAAAGTGTAAGATCAGGTTATAACATCATAATCCCATCATTGTGGATCCAAACAGAATCAAGTTGTGTGAATGAAAGATACACCACTGATCTCTAAGATGTGATGTAAATAAGAGTTGGGTATAAACGCGTCATCTCTTCACTAAGGCCACAGTGTCAAAATATCTCCCAGTGCAAAAGATATCATGCCTTAGAGACTGATACTTAGTACAGACATACATAGTAATACATAGTAAGACATGGTGCACTTGTTACAATTCAGGTTCATCATTTTATAATGGAAGAAACTGAAACAATACAAGGATGCAAGATACAAAAATGTTAAGCATGTACAAGCATGTGTATGTATATATAACACACCTGTGACTGAAAATGAAAAGAGAACATAGCTGTACAACCACAGGGATTCATGCTACAGGGCATTAATCCAGTGCTGAATGAAATCAGCTGGGTAGTTGGACAAACTTATTGTAAAACTATATATAAAAAGTTATTTATAACAAAGTGTTGTAGCTATAGCTTTTATTAATCAATAATATTACAGTCCAGATATTCCTGAAAATCATATTCCTAAAACCATGTTTGGTGGATTTCTCAGTAGCTCAAACCCAAACACTTAACTAGATTTTGGGGAATTCATACAGATGTTGACTTTTGAACATTCAGTTGAGTTTCAATTGATTCCTTAATCTCGCTAATCTTGATAATACACTTTGCCAATACCAAGTTGGACTGCTACCCCCCCCCCCCTTTATTTTCAGATCTACGTGAATTCTTAGTGACATAGATTTAACTTGGGATTGAAACATTCCTCAGTTATTATTTGGGTTCACATCCATGGTGCTAATCTTCCATTCTACCATTGCTATTGGTTTGAGAGCTGGTCACTGATAGGGCCATTTGAGTACAGTCAACCAGTTTGAGAATTAATTGAGATTCATAGTGGGGCGTGTTATCTGGCTGAAAGATCAGAAGATGTGGTCATAAAAGGATGGACCAGCTTTAGGTAACCTGTGGCATTTAAACAATTTTCCATTGGCATTAACTTGCCCAAAGTGTTCATAAAAATCTTCCACACCATTAAACTACTAAAACCAGCCTGAACTGCTGTTACAAGGCTGGGTGGTTCCATGTTTTAATGTTGTTTACCCCAAATTCTGACCCTACCATCTTGTTATTGTCGGAGCAGAACTTGAGACTCATCACATAAAGCAACATTTTTCCAATCTTTTATTGTCCAATTTTGGAGTACCCATGTGAATTGTTATATCCTCAGTTGTGTAT
>JAUZST010001290.1:0-18576 GCA_034779995.1 Parotocinclus haroldoi | reverse complement strand
CGATACCTGATATGACCTGTCAGCTAGGTAGGAAGCAAACCACTGCCAGGCTGTTCCCTGGATTCCAAGACTCAAGAAAAAAATTGTTTTGGGAAATCATGGATGTCGTGTTCTCCGGGTCAAAGAGGAAAAGAACTGTCCGAATTGTTATCAGCACAAAGTTTAAAAGCCAGCATCTCTGATGGTATGGGGGTGTGTTAGTGCCCATGGCATTTATGGCATTTATAACTTGCACATCTGTGAAGGCACCATTAATGCTGAAAGGTACATACAGGTTTTGAAGCAACATTTGCTACCATCCAAGCAATGTCTTTTTCAAGGACGTCCCTGTTTTACTCAGCAAGTCAATACCAAGCCACATTCTGCATGTGTTACAACAGAGTGGCTTCATAGTAAAAGAATTCCACCTACAAATCTTCAAAAATTAGTAGCCTCAGTTCCCAAATAAACTCTGTTACAAGAAAAGGTGACGTAACAGATTGGTAAACATGCCCCCAAAAAAGTCCCAACTTTTGCAGGCATCAAATTCGAAATAAGTTAATATTTTGAAATAAGTGTACATCCATCTGAACATTAAATATCTTGTCTTTGTAGTGTATTTAATTAAATATAGGTTGAATAGGATTTGAAAATCATTGTATTTTGTTTTTATTAATAACCAGTGCAACCAGTGAGGGGTGACCTATTAATATTATACATTATTAACAAATTAATGAATAATATATGAAACACTGCCAAGAACTATAAATACACAGATAGAAAGATAGATTGGTATATATATATATATATATATATAGAGAGAGAGAGAGAGAGAGAGAGAGAGACATAGATAGATTGATCTGAATGAGTAAATAATATATTAATATGCTAATTTTATGTCTCCCATGGAACCCAGGAACATACTAGCCACTCTTAATATGTAATGCGTGGGGATGGAGGTAACAAAATAAATTAAATTAATTTGCTTAATCATTATTGTTTGTGGCAATCAAGAGGCTAAGCAGTCTAATTAGCTAGACCTCCCCTCAGGAACCTAGGTACAATTCCTGAGGTTCAAGTCCTCCAGTGTACAGCAATGGACTGGCATAACAACCAGGGCATGCTTATACCCGAGTCTTGTGTTATTTGGGGAGCACCTGCAACCCTGACCAGGAAATGGCAGGGACATAATCTGAAAATGTATGTATAGTTATTTATATCTGTTGTTCTCAACATGTGCTCTGTAACCATATTATGTTTCCAAAATATGTTGTGTTTTCCACGCTGGTATTCTGGTCAATATCAAGACCATAGGAGTTCTATGTTCCATACTGGTCCAAGTTGGCTTATGCTGTTCAGTGCTGGTTTTGCAGGTGAAGCTGATAAATGTGGTTGACCAAAATACCACTGTCGAGAAACACAGTGTGCTGGTCTTTGCTGGGTTTTTTTAAGCAGGAATTGTATGAGCAGCATGTTACTAAACTACTATAAGACTATAGCACTACAACTGCAGTGCACCCGGAAAATTCTTGTCAGTTTTTCATTAAGAATATCTCTGAATATCTCTGCTTCATTTAGTTTTCGCTTTGCCACAGCATGATGCTGCCACCAACATGCTTCGCTGTAGAGAAGGTATTGGGCAGTATTGGTTATATGACCAGTGCCTGGTTTCTTCCGCACCTGATGCTTAGAATTTCAGATTAGAAAAAAGTTCAGATCAGATCAGATGCTCTTGTTTCTCTCAGTGTTCTCACAGCCTTGGGACGCTTTCATGTCTATTACAAAGGAGAGGTCCCTGTCTGGTCACTTTGCCATAAAGCCCAGATTATTATTTAAAAATGTAGTCCATTTCAGAATTATGGAGGTCACTGTGATCTTAGGAGTTCCAATCAGTCTTAATAAACGATTGTTGCCAATTTTCTTTACGTCTTGCATGTATTACAAAGGCAAACAAACGCACCATAGTGGGTCAGCATTTGGGTTTGTCTGATTTATAGTGTAAAATGTTGATTTCATTCCACTTCAACTGCATATACTACGCAGTTTATCTACAGTCCCATCCACAATTATTGGCATCCCTCATAAAAATGAGTCAAAGTCATCTTTCAAATCTCAATGTGAGATTTCACCAAAAGGTGAAGTTCCTTTTAAACTCCTTTCTCTCATCTTTACCAGGGCTGCCAGTAAATTAGGGGACTGTATATTCCATCAAGACACAGAAAATCAGCACAACATGCGGATTCATTTAATCATATACCATATGTAGGCTACAGAAGAGAGTTAATGACAGCTTACCTCAACCTTCAAAGTGACGCATCCTTTCAAAAACTCCCGAATATTCCCAATACTGTCGCCTTCGCATTTGGGATCCTGGCAATACTGCAACGAAGAGGGTCAGCAATGAAGAAAAATAAATATAAAAAACATGAGTCCTGAAAAGCTCCTGCAGCCAGTGAGATCGTTAGTGAGATCGTTGTGATAAGTGTATGTTTAGAGCATATTTTCTTCAAGTCTAAGCGTCCCGTCTGAGTTCAGCTACTGCATTCGCCTCCTTAGTTTATTCAGCCCAAATCTCTCTTTTGGAATATATCTGTTTGCAAAATCCTCTTCTTGTCCTTTCACACACACACACCTACACACACACAAATACACACACACCTACACACACAAATACAGACACTCTCTCTGTCTCTCTCTCTTTCGCTCTCTCTGAGCCCGCATCCCCCGTCATACCAGGAAAATGAGCTTTAAGGAGGAAGTGACGATCTGCTCAGTACAGATCTGACACAAGTATGGGCACGGACCAAACAGACTGATGTACCAAATATGGCTAGAACTAGCTTTACCAAAACGTCTGTTATAACTACTTATTAAAAACGGTGTCAAATGTGGTCAAGTAACGACAACCAAACTCTATTTTTCTTCATGTCTCAATAAAAATGAAATCTGTTCTTCAACACAAAGACAGTCAAAGTGTGTATAATGCTTTAATTATTAAGCAGACTATCCATAACAATTAAAAAGTAAGCATGGTTTAATGCAGAACTGCCACGAATTTGGTGCATTTTGGTGACAAGCGCAGAGAAACCAGAATAAGAAATCTTATTTAGTGTTATTTTATTAATCTAAAAAGGCCTTGGTCATTCCAGTTCTAGCATGAGTTCCAAAACTAATATCCACTGATCTCCAGTGATTCACCAAAACGGAGATTCCACAAATAACAAGTATGAAATACAAAGTCAAACAAGTGTTTGATAATTGGAAATATTTTCTTTCTTTGCATGTAAACGCATGTTTGTTTTATTACATTAAGCCACTAGAGTACACAACCAAACAAATTGTTGCATCCCAAGAAAAAAATCATGTACTGTGAAATTTCATAATAAAACTGTAAATTGCTTGCCAGTTTTTTTGCGAACTTTCACAGTTTGACCATTAAGTTCACAGTTCTACTATGAATTTTGGCGGTGATTCGGCCACTTCGTGGTTCCACTATCACAATTCACATTTTTTCCTGGGATGCAACGGGGTGAAGCAAGCAGAGTCAACAGGGTAGCTGGGGTGGCACTGGCTTCCCTGAATTCTGATTCACCCTGGTGCCAATTAAATATTTTATGTTACATAAGCCCATCTAGCTGATAAGAAAACGTCCACCAACCCAATGGGACACTAATAACAGTTTTTCTGTTATACATTCTTTAAAATGTATGGGGGTTAATTAAAACAGGCAGAGTTAGTAGGGTGGCTGGGTTGGTATTGGTTGCCCCTGGCATATGATTATACATTGTGAAATGTGAATCTGTAATACTATTAAGAATTATTTGGTGTGGAAGTAAGGGGCTGTGTTTTGTGAAAAAGTTTATACTTAATTAATTAAGGAAGCAAAAAAAATCATAATTAATATAAATAGGGATTTGCCAAACCAGCATTAAAACTCTGGATTGATACAGATTTTTTGATTGACAGATCATCCATTGAAAACACGTTTTGAATACATAATCATTGCACCATGTGTTTATCATATGTCACTGTTTTACATAACTTGTAATTTTATGTTATGTTTCCCTGAGAGTATCAGATATGCAGCGCTTTGATATTGATATCGTACCAGTAATGGAAAATGGGATCCAGATCATCTCTAGATAACATTTATTTATTTACAGTTTGTATGTCAGTTTGAAATTAAATCAGAATTATATGAATTCTGAAAGACTCCTTCATTTGTCTTAATTACACCTTCATCCTAGTCATACTGATAAACACATACGTAAACACAATGTTGTATTGACTTGGGTGGAGTGGTGGGGTCACAGCTTCAAGATCCCTGTTTCAATCCCAATCCCAGAGTTTGCACGCTCTCCCCACTTCCTCCCACATTACAAAGGCATGCGGGTTAGGTTAATTGGTGTTTCTAAATTGAGAGTCAGTGAATGTGGCCTATGATAGATTGCCGCCCTGTCTAGTGTTGTGTCCTGTGCCATTGGCTAGGCAGCGGCTTCCCTGCTACCCTGAGTAGTAAGCAGACAAGACAATGATTGAAATAATAAATGAATAACTTAATGAATGTAATGGCTTCTGAAAACATATAGTGTTTTAGCCTAAGATGATATCTGTTTTTTTTTTTGTAGAGGTGTACCCCTCTAAAATAGAATCAATTTATGCTTTAGAAATCACAGAATGGTGAACAGAAGTTCCTTCGCACCCCTATAATTGTCTAATCCGCATCTTCAGGAAATGTTATTCCTCCTAAAGGGGGTTCTACCAGTAATTAAAAATTTGAGCCTGACTTGTCTATGGATTGTTTAACAGCTGCGCTGTGTTCAAGTCAGTGTTCGCTTTCAGAATTGAATGAGCCTCTTATACTCTTTACAAAAACAAAAAGATTCATTATTACATTTTTAAATGTATTATTAGTCACAAGAAAGTTGATGTGTACCTATTTCCCTGAAATAATACTTAATTAGTCTAGTGGCTAGAATTTTCTGAGCAAATCTAATCTCGATATTTGAGAAAACTCGTTAATTCATTCACTTTCTTATTTGCTTAATCCTTTACAGCATCATTGGAGAGCTGGTGCCTAGCTGGCAACACAGTACAAAAGGCAGAAACAATCCATTGTAGGGCACAAACACTCACACAATAGGGCAAATTTTAGCAGAATCAATGAACCTAAAGCATGTAACTGCACCGTGGGAGGGAACCAGCGATTGAACCCAGGACCTACAGAAAATGATGGCATAAAAATATCTATACATGCATTAACTTATTCTGCTTCAGTAAAAGTTGATCCTGTGTGTGGGGGGGGTGTGCAGTGGATAATATTCAGGAAACAAGGTCAAAATCTCCCCTAGGGGGAATTCAGAGCCAGTCCATACACTGACAAGTTTTGAGGAAGTGGGAGTAAGTAAACTGGCATGTATATACAGAAATCTATACAGGGAGGAACCAGGGTTGCTCAGGCTGTGCTGCACCAACATTAGTTCAAACTACATTTAATGTCCTGGTTAATGTATGTAAAAGACAGTCGTCACGTGTGTTTACCTTGCTAATACAAACTACTTGTATTCTCATGGAATTGTAGGCCACGATATAAACAGTGACATGGCTTCTAACTTTGGGTATTACTCTGACGTGAGAGAGACAATGCATCATTTTGTAATTTGTCCATTTCCACAGATGGAAAAATATGAAGAATTTACCTAATAGTCACGGTTTATTTATATTTAAACTATTCAGCCAAGCATATAAAACATCCCAAATGTTTTGGTTAAATCAGATAATAAGTGACCTGCCAGTTCTCGTAATTGGTGTGTTAAATGTGGGGAAAAATGTTAAGGGGTTAACAAAGGACAAATCGTTATATCCATTTGATTAGAACTCAGCATCTGCTAAACAGGTTTAGGGTCAGCAGTGGTATATACCTAGACTCAGTGGTCCAAGGAGAGACAAAACACAAACAATGTGTTGGTGAACATGGCTCATCAATGCACAACAGTAACGAAACTTATCTTGTCTGGTCCAAATGTAAAGAAAATGTACTGTCAAAGAAATGTTTAATTATGTGATGAGATTGTATCACATCACACAGTACAGCACCCCTTGCTGAGGACGGAGCTGCCTGGTGGCAGACTGATCAGAGGGCTAATTCATGTCCACAGCCAAAAGCACCTACAATGGTCATCCAAGTGTCATTACTGGATCTCAGAGCAACAGAAGAAAATCATCAAGTCAAGTTTGTCTCATTTTTATAAACATTTTAATGAACAATTCGAAATAGGAAAGCAATGACACGTGGATGCACTGCGGGAAGAAGACAAGCTTCTGGAGAGAATGTTCCTCTGGGCAATGATCTGCTGGGAAATCTTTGGTTTGGGCATTCATGTAGATACTAATTCGATGTGCAATGGCTAAACATTATTATCTGAACATTAATACAATAAGTCTGCTAAATGTTCTGGAATGTTCTGTGCCCTAAAAAAAGCTACCGAAGCAGCCTTTTTCATCTATACCGCTCACAAAAATAACAGCTATTTCAAATATAATGTAATATCCCATAATGCAATATTCCCTCATTTTTATGAGCAGTGCATGTCCCAAGCTGAAACATTTTACCACAAAGTAAATCATTTTAGTTAAATTACTATAAACTTTGCGCCCACGACCAACAGCCCACGGGGACCTGAAGGGGCAAGGCTCTGTATAGAAGTAGTGTGGAGCCAAATTGAATAAATACTCATTACACATACCAGTTTCTCAAGCTGAGATCGTCATGAACCAACAGCATATTAGACTATAGTCCTCCTCCTACTCTGAAGCAGAAATAAAGCTAGTAGTACTCCTTTTCAATGCTTCCTCATTCTCATCACAATAGTTCCAGCTAAGTCTATGCTAACTGCGCCAATATGGATGTATCTGTTTGTATCACCAATTTTCTGGCCTTTCCTATTTCACAGAGCAACGCAAACTGCAAGTCTATTGTGACCATGGCTGTATGCTAGAATGTAGCCTTTATCTTTCTTCAGATATGATCTTTCTAATCGAAAAAAAAAAAATCTGGTAGCCTTCTGACAGACTTCATTTTGAAGGGCAGTGACTTTCTGCCTGCAGCCCTTATAAAGATGGACTATTAGTTGCATAGAAGTTATCCTCGCTTCCCTTGTGACCTCACAGACCATTACACACTTTGTTCTTTGTGTGACATGTGCTGGTTTATTACTCCTGGGGAGGGTTTCAAAGGTCTTTCAGTCATTCGCTTGTACACGATTTGTCTGTCGACTGGGGTAGTTCCAAACCCTTTAGAGACGGTTTGGTAACGTTTTCCAGCCTGGTAAGCGTCAACGACTCTCAGAAATATCCTTTGTTCATGCAACAACACACACTTCCATGAAAGTATAATGTAGGAAACACTTCACAGGTCCCCATTCTTTACAAACAACAGGGTGTCCACTCACACCCCATTGTATGAAATCATTTATTCACTTACTTATCCGCTTAATCCTGTACAGGGTGGCCTGACTAATTTCACCTCCAAATCTAACTTCTAGGGGTTCACATACTTACCACGCACAGACTGACTGTGCATCTAATTGGATCATTTCAATAAACAAATTACCATGTATATCATTTTGTCCCCTTCTGTATCGGCTCTCTTCAGAGCTACAGTCATGTTTATGCAGAAATCTAAAGAATAATAAAGCTATTTAACTTTTAAGCACCAATATCAATACATAAACAGTTAAACTATGCATATTAGTAGCTTCTACTTTCCGAAAACATGCTGTCCGAAAACCTATCAATCAGCTTACGATGTTAACCCGGCAGTTCGTGTACCTGCCTGCACGTCATTGGGTCAGAACTTTGTCATCATTTACGGGTTTTACAATCTACAGTAAGACGTTTTTTAACAAACTGCTTTGCGATGGCCCTTTGAATCACAGTGGAATGGCTAAGAAAGCAAGAGGCACAAAGCCTATAATTAGAGTTAAGCGATGAGATCAGAATGAAGATGCTTTGCGATAGTGGAACATGAAGCGGCTGTTAGTGAATGCGGAACATTTGCTTATGAGACAGGAAGTCGAAGTTTACAAAGCATTTCATTTGGCGCTTTTGTAGCTACTAAAAACGCACGTTTGCTCTCTTATCACTGTTGAGCCCATGTAAATGTTAAAAAATGCCATTATCTAAACACAGAAAAGTCTTGTGTATACATAATCTAAGCGATATAAAGTATTGCTCTGCAACACTGTTTCCTAATAACGAGATCGTAAGCTTTCCGTGAAGCAAAACACAATCTTGTTATTCAGCTTTGTCGTTTTCTTATGATTGGCTTTACCTTTCCGACAGATCCAGGCACGAGCCGCTCCATAAGTCTGCACAGGACGACTCCATCTTTCAGGGATGCTTTTAAAAACGCCTCCGGATCGGCGATGCTCTTTTTGGGAGAATTGAGCACGCCTAAGGAGATAAGCCAGGTAACCGTTTGCTCCTCGGGGTTCATGGCTTGTCGGGCCGCGCCGTTGCAGCACTCAGGCCGCTGCGCACTGCTGCTGTTGAAGCCCACATCCACATCCGCACTTCTACTTTGCGGAACAGCATTTAAACCAAGCGCAATGCCTTAGACCGACTACGCAGGAGGATGTTACACCAACTCTCTAATGTAATTCCACTAATAATCAAGCTGCCCGTTTATGCGGAATATCATTTTAGCACAAAATGAAATGGTCCCTAATTTTTGTGAGAAGTGTTTTGAGTAGTAACGTTTCACACAACTGCACTTTATATTTGTACATTCACATTTATAAAATGTATCAGTTACATTAACGCATGCGACTATGCGACTGTGTAATTGCCTAGAAACTTTGTTACAAACTCTCAAATACAAGAGCCCGAACCCACGTATCAGTTTGATGCTGACAGTAGCTGGCTCTACCTCAAAGCCAGCCTAAATTTGCTACTGGAAGGTTCATGTATGCAAGTCGTCCTAACTACGGAGATCTAAACTGTAAAAGTACTAGGGTCTCCACAATCCACATATTGCACCAAAAGTGGTCCTGGATCGAGTCCTTTCTACAGAGGAGTATGCATAGCAATATATCTGCTCAGTAGACATTCTACACTTCCATCTTGCATACACATGCAGACAATGGAAAATGAGCGAAAAGTACCATTTGCAATATTCATCAGGCTTTCAACAAGTTGAACATGCCTGATGAAATGTGCATTAAACTTGAACCAAGCATGCAATACAACAAGGGTAAATGTGGCATGGTTTCATTTCCACATTTCACCTTACAACACAAATAACCAAGAGACACAAGGAACTTCAGACAAAAGGTTTATTTAAATATTCTACAAAAGCATTCTTTTGTGCACTGGTTGAACTTCATCCAAAGCACCGACTCCTGACCTGGACCTCCGATCTGGATCTGAAACAAAAAAAACATAAGTTCAGACAAAACATCAGGCGCCTCAAGTGTCTAAGTAGTTAAACGTAAGCCTTGAATGTACCTGCTTCCCACAGCACGCGCTGTTGACGGTCATACTCTTGGTCCATCAATGACGAAACTACAGGCCCCATGGTTCATCATTCAGGTTACGCTCATCCTGCAACAACATGAAGTGATTATTATATTGCCAGTGCAGATGCAGATATGAAGACATCACAGAGGAATAAAGGATCTAATTTGTCTGTCTTGTAGTCATTTTCCCAGCTTTGATTTGTAGAACATGGCAGGTTTTCCAGTGGTCTCCTTTATTAGAAAGGTCATGGTTGTGAGCAGCTTTGGTTTTATAAAATCTTTATACCAATATTCCAAAATGTGCATCCACTGTATTGTCTGAAACCTGTTTGCAATTTAAGGGTGTAAGCTACATGGTAGCAGTGGTCCACAGGTGGAGGGCTTCACGTTAATATCCATATTAAATGCCACTTGTCACTTGTCATGTGATGTTGCAAAAGAAAATCCAGCTGAATGGGTTCCGTTTGTCATTCATTCCTGAGACTATTGGACTTAAACTTAATGATCCCTCGTTTTGATTTTAAAAATTAGGCAGTCCTTTGGTTGCAGATGGCAAATGTTTAGTCAAGCATAAGTGACTTAGACTGTAATATGTCAAAAGAGGCTGTAACTTATCTGTACTGGAGACTGCCACTCATACCAGAGTCAAGTTCACTTAGACGAGAGACAAAAGGGTTTGCTTTGCTTACCAGCTGTTGACACGTTTAATCGGGGTGTTGGATTGTTTCTTGCATATAGGTTGTCTTTGCATTGGTCGTTGCAAGCCGTCATAGTTTAGGCTTTATGACGCGGGATCCATTTGCACCGAGGAGAGCTACACTGAGAAAGTTTGGCAAAGGCATTGGTCTTGTTCAACAGACTGAACATTGTCAACAAGAATATCTCAATCTAAAGTGGATCATTTTATGTTTCCCTCTCTATGAAGGACTGAGGTTGAGCTGAATTTTCACTTTTTCCCCCCATAGATCTTCTGTACAGGAGCGGGGCTTGAGCACTTTCATTAAAATCTTTATTGGTTAATGAAACATTACTCTGGGGCATTGCAGGTTTAACATCACTAGTTTACGAAAAAAAACCAAAAACCAAATCACTTAACTTGGCAAGACGGCCATAAAACGAGAGCCAGGCAAGGGAAAAACAACACTTTTTAAAAGAGCAGGGGGGGAAAAAAAAAAAAAACTTCACAAGGTTCAGTACAGCTTGAAATCGAAGCTCAAAGTCCATCTACTAGTTATTCTCTGCCTTAATGCCTTAAATGGGGGCCAACCAAGCACCGAGTCCACTTCAGTATCGATTGCGGATCATTCCTCTATCTGGCCGACTGCCTCTGCGGCCCCGAGGGGCACCGCGGCTTGAGCTGCTGTATTGGCGAGGGGGGTAGCCTCTCTCAAAGTCTTGCCTGGCTGGGCGCTCAGAGCGGCTAGTTGAGTACGGATCACTCCGACCGCTGGTGTAACTGTCGCGACTGCCATATCCATCCCTGGAACTGCTGCCATAGTCGTCATATCGACTGCCTCCACCACTCCCACCGTAGGACGGAGGGGGACCCCTTGAGGGTGGGGCACTGCGCGAGTTACCTGCAGGGTCAACGGGTCATGTAATTTACAAAATTCATAGACATTTTGGTGTAAGCTCTCAAGTGCCCATTTTCTCACATACATTCCTCTCTTCTGACAAACTGTTTAAAAGGCCAGGGGCACTTATTCTCAGAATGTGGCTTCAATCGTGACTAAACGTGGACGTATAGGTTTACAGACACTGGTTGAATAGTGAACTGGGGTCTTTGAGAACAGAGACAGGAATATTGCAGACTGGGAGCTTGGATTCTCCTGCATGAATAGGACTGGAATATTGAAAAGGCTCAAAGCTGGGAAGGAGCTTATCAGATGTTCCTGGTTCAGCACAACTGGAGCTGAGACGTTTTAAAGGCGTACTTAATCAGGGTACGTGCGATGGTTTGGTAAAGAAGATGCAGTGGGTGAAAGCCCTAGATGCTTTCTAAAACAGAAGACTGGAAGCTTACCATAACCATCATAGGAATCCCTATAGGAGCCTCCACTAGGCCGCTCCATGTAGCCCCTATGTTCTCGACCACCACCATAACCATCACGATCACTAAAAATAGGAAGAAATGCATCAATCACAAGTTACTCATATTACAGGATTGTGAGGCAGGTGGACATTTCATACCTGTAACCTCTAGAACCTGAACTGTAATCGTCTCTGGAGCTGGACATGGATGGATAGTCAAGATAAGAATAGTCACGTGATGGAGGCCCATAGTCCCTGCTGTCTCGAGACATGTAGTCACGACTGGAATAGCTGTAGAACATGGATTGTGAGGCACACAATAACACATGTTAAAAAAGTGAAATAATGAAATATCCCCCCCATTTTGTGAGCAGTGTACAACAGCTTGCAGTCAGTCCATTCCCCATCCTAAACACAACTTGCCTGTCTTTCATGCTGTAATGGTCATCACGTGGTGATGGATAGTCATCCCTCCTGGACATAAGGTTGTCCCTGCGAGGATCACGGTCCCTGGACATCACAGCTGCAAAAATATGTATTCATTTATTTACTGACACACCAAAATCATTCATTCAAACCTACAAAACTGAACAGCTAGAGCAATCATATGAGCACAAAACTACTGGGGACTTACGTCTGCCCATTGGCCCAGATGGTGCTGATCTCTTCGGTGGAGGTCCTCCGTTACGCATCGGTGGTCCCCTTTTTGGAGGTGGTCCTCTTGATGACATGCCTTTAAAAAAAGGTTCTACAATATGTATGTTATCCCAGTACTCCAACAAACCAACAGACATGAATATTAGGTGTGCACGATACTGACAATGTGATGCCTCAATATTTTGAGAGGAATTTTGCCCATTAGCAGGCAATATTCTACAGAGAACTTCATATATGCAAGCTCAGAACTTCTCAGAGGTATTGATAGATGTATTTTCATCTTGATCAACTCACTTTTCTTCATCATAGCTTGCAAGCTTAAAGACTACAAATAATCAATTTCGCATTTACGTTTCCACCTTCAAACTGTACAATGTGTACTGCCCTCAAGTGGGACCATAAATCTTGTAGCAAAAAGTGAAACCAACTGCAGTTTGTAGTTTCACAACAGGATTCATACAGTTTAGCCATTTTTATATCATCAGCCAGACAGGGTGCATCTCGGCTCTAAAGAGATCAATAGTAGTTACCGCTATTGTGACAGCCTTCATCTTTTTGCATAAGGCGCTTTATGCAGAACAATTCCACTAAAGTTTGCTTGGTGTTTTTATATCGGTACTATGGCTGGTTTAGGCCTAACCTTAATTGTTTGCACACTGTCATTCTTCACATTGTGTTGCTATGGTTCAGTCAAATACATTCAGTCAAATATTTATATAAATTCCAAGCCAAATAGCCTACATGCAATTGAAGATGATCCAGGTCTAGCAGTTGAGCGTTGTTGCAGACAATGTGAGGGGTTCACACCAGGAGACAGCAGTCATTCGCATTAGCCAACTATGCTATCTTAACTTGGTGAGGCAACCACGTACACCTGCATTAGCACAAAGCAGTTGACACCGTTTCATTTTTAATATTATGAATTACCTCTCAGCTTTATTAATGGCAGCCGTGTGGCACTTGTATATTTACAGCAAAGGCACAGTTGGGATTTATTTGCTATGCCAAGAAAGCTGAGGATTTTAATTTATTAAAACAAAACAAACAAACAAACAAACAAAAAAAAAAAGTACCAAACTCAGTGGTCTATCCAACTAGGCTACGAGTCCACAGACTGTCTATCAAGTCATGTTTGAGTGGGTTTGCAAAGAGAGGGAATACTGCCAAACATCACCACGTGCCTAAACAGCATCCAAGTGTGGGTAACTTTTATAGCCTGTCTGCCAGCATCTAAACTGATTTAGCATGTAAATGCATGCCTACTACGTTTGCATAGCAACCACACAAAGTGCATGGCCAGGCATGCTTTGAAACAGCTGCTTGTGTGCAATATACTTTAAGACACTCAAATGCAAAATAAATAAATGTGGAAACACTTGCTCAGTACCTCTGCTTGGTGGTCCCCGCATTCCTCTTGAAGAACCTCTGGAGCCTCGTGGAGACCCACGGCTGTATGGGTGCATGGCTGAAAATCCATGGCGGCCTGCTGTCTCAAACTGAGGTTTAGTTGCCTGTTCTACTTTAATGGGTTTACCATCCAGAGCCTTTAAAAAAAAAAGATTTAAAAAAAATTAAAAAAAAACAGAAGTAGACTGTTCAGTTAACAGAAACCAACAGAGGACCAATTTGACACTGAACTCTGGGTTGATTTTGTCAGTTACAAGACGCAACCATCTATGAGTGTAGCGAATATTAAAAACTCGTCTTGTGTAGTCTTGAATAAACTTATTTAATTCAAATAGGACTCAAGTTAAGTAGCATTAAATTACACCCATCATTGCCCTTAAGTTAACCATAGCTTAAACATAAAAACTTACCTTTCCATTCAATTCCCTCGCAGCATCTTTTGCATCAACAGGATTCTCATAAGTCACAAAAGCAAAGCCTCTGGATTTTTTCGTTTCACGATCTTTCATCAAAAGAACTTCAGAGAATAGGATTGTATCAGAACAGACCCTTTCAATTTCTCCAGCACTAAACAACCGTATATATGCAAGCTCAGAACTTCTCAGAGGTTTCGATAAATGTATTTTCATCTTATTCAACTCGCTTTTCTTCATCATAGCTTGCAATTTTTAAGACAAACTACACAATCCATTTTGCATTTATGTTTCCACCTTCATACTGTACAATTGTATACTGCCCTCAAATTAGGGGATATTTCAAAATGGATATCTTTTTTTAAAAAAGCAATTGATTTCATTAAACAAGATCATCAGAAAAACAAATTAAGTCAGACGTTTAGATACATAAATGAGATGCAAACTCAATTATTGTGAGTAGCAAGTGAAATTCATGGGGGTGACAAAACATGTCAAACTGGACAGGAGAACCACACTGTGACTATTCGCAAGGGTATGGTCACCCAATATACACTGCCAAAACAAACTGATGGGACGGGACAGGATCAGATTGTCAGTACCAGACATTGATGCCCCAAACCCTGAAACCATGTCCCCATCTCACATGAAAGTGGGTTTCTCATTCGCACCAGGTCAGGACATGATCGTCAGACTGCAAACTGAACCATGACTCAGAAGAGGGCAGTTGACCACTCACAGGTCCAATGATGAAGCTCATCAGATAACAGAATATATACTCATTGGTTGCCAGCAATGTAGTCAAAAAAAGCAGACTTATTTGAAATATTCGCAAATGTTCGTGAGCAGTGTGTTAAATGTCAACTTCAGTAAGGCCTCTCTATGCATCGTACGCAATGGCAACTGAAGCCAGCAAAAACAATCTAATTAACGACTACAACCATCTCTAATTGTATCACTTTATCCAATTTTCTGGAACGAACTAACTAGAGGAACTCCGTCACAACTCCTGCAATTACTAATCAAACAACGCAAGGTTGGGTTGGATGATGCGTTCTTGTTCATTATACCATTTATCAAAACATCCATGTGTGCAATTATGCGTCATGCTCACAGATGCACATACCATTCAGTGGCACGCCTAGATTCTTTTCATCGTAGGGACTAAAGATTCCTATTAAACTATGTGCATGTGATTATACAATGTGCATGGTTTACACTTCAGAAACAAAATGTCTTAAAGACGACTGACAATTGAAGGCAGTGCTTTGTTACACCCCTAATATATACACTTCTTCACTTTCCTACAATCCCACAGTATTTCCTTTTCAGTAATCATATTGCAATAATGGTCCCTAAATGCAACACCTGAAGCAAAGCATCTCTCAAATCGACTTTAAAAAGTGCCATTACAAATAAGATGCTGTTCATATTGCAATGCACTAAACTTACCTTCCGAAATTCGGCCAAATTTGCTAAAATAGCTTTCAAGTGCTTTCTCTGTAGTCTCCGTGTTCAAGCCACCAATGTAGAGCTTTCCTGGTTTGTCTGCCTCCGCCATATTTACCTATGACGACTACAAAGAGAATGCAATCATTTGGCTTTTGCAGAGCAAATTACATGCATAAAGCTATCTTCTAATCACCTCCCTCTACATTATACATATAATTTATAGCACCATTGCAAACGATCTGAGACACTCAATTACACAGCGTTACAGCAGGTTCCACACAGAATCAAGCATGAGACCATGCATGGCAGAAGTAAAACACTCGGGTAACTTCAAGGAATTATGTCTAGCAATGATGACAAAGGAAATCACCTGGCCACCCACATGTAAGGGTGGAAACGCTTAAGAAGGATGCACTTTACTGCCACGTGCCGCACTGCGTTCGTTATTAATGGGCTGCCATTACTGCCTGGTGCATGAATGTCTTTTGAGTCTACGTCCCTCAAGATTTAACAATTCCTGTAACAAATACTTTTTACTGCATAAACATGCTTTCATGTGAATGCTACTCTCCACAAGCCTTTCAGTAAATTAATTTGCTACTTTGAGGTGCTGTACAGTGGTTTGCATTACTGATTGTATACTACACTGGCTAAAGGAGCCAATCTGGCAAATCAGCAAGTCTTTCACACCAAAAGACATGATACATGTCTGCATAATAGATTAGGCTGCTTGTTAATTTGGACCACAGAGTTAATATTTGTATCCGCTTTCCACGTGTTGCACTGAACACTGCTGCTGGGGTTCTATACAACACTAAATTACTGAAGGGATGTCTGATCAATACATCCGTTTAAGGGCTGTGGCTTTACTAAGAGTGTAACGATACATTGCAACACAACACACAAATACACTTACCCATCCATGCAGTTTTTCATCATTTGCAGCACCAGCTCACTTATATATGCAAGCTCAGAACTTCTCAGAGGTATTGATAGATGTATTTTCATCTTATTCAACTCAATTTGTTCATCATAGCTTGCAAGTTGCAGATCTCAAACTATGTATTAGCATTCACTGTCCTATGCCTTTGCATTTACATACTTCCACCTATGTACAATTACCTTTGCTTCGACTGAAATGACAATATATGGACCTCAATACTCAATGTTCTTTAAGGCCTCTTCGTATGCAATGTCAGAAACGAGTAACAAACGACATTTACAGATCATGCAAGAGGTCATGATCTGGTTTTTCTCCAGGCTGTTCAAGTTCTATTTTTCGTGAGATCTATAGCAAACACTCAACTGAATAACTCGTGCTCAGAAACGGATTTGCAAAAGAGCAGTGCCTTCATGTGACCCACTTGTCCAGATCAATCAAAACTGGAGTAAAATGAGTCAACAGTAACAGGCACTTCTTTAATCGTCATGTCAAAAAGAGCACATGGTCCAGCCACGTGTTAGATTTCAACACCACACACAAGTGTGGCGCAAACTATAGACAGATGATACATTTCTTCTGTTCAAACAGCCAAAGAGAGAACATTTGTATCATAGGCTGCAAAATATTGGAGTTGATCCACGTTTGCCTACTGTTTAGGTAAAAGACCTGTAAATGTAGCCTAAAAGACTCCAACTGCATCCACAGAGGTCTTTAATTTTAGCGAGTTTTTAAAATGCCATGGCTCAAAGACCTACCATTCTGTTTACTCTAGGACAGCACCAATTCAAAGCGTGAAACCGTTACAGCAGCACATTTTCTTGCAGTAGCATTATTTAAAATGTCTAAACCATTTTAAAAGATACCAGCTGATGCACTCAGTAACTAGCCAGAAGAATCAGATGACTGCTTATACTTTTTCCAGGCAATGAAAATTTCCAGGTGTCACAGCCCATACACAAACACGTAGATCCCCTGCATTGCATTCTCAAGGTAACACAAGGCGTTTAAATAAAAAATAAAAAAAGAGAGAGTAAAAGTCTTCATGCTGTTACGTAAATTAAGAAGTATGACAATTTATCTACGAATGCTTAAAAGCTTCACGTTTTCGGCATGTTTAAGAAGCTTCACAGTTGATCTCAGAAGCTAAAATCTGCTCGTGCTGAGAGCATGATATACAAAAAGGGCTGCCAGAATAGAACACACAGCTAGACGAAGCATCATTAAATTCGCGTTTAGCCAACAAAACCTAGTAATGGCGCTAATCTAAAACATCAATATGGATCTTAAGCTGTATACCATTAATACTAACCAATAATATTACCGTTCTTTAGTCGGTGGTTTGGCTAACATGATGCACAAAATGGCGGACTTGAGACCAGGCCTCGTTTGTGCACGCTTTACATCAGCTAAGAGGTCCTCCTACAAATTGTGTACAAATTGTTTATGTTGTTTGGATTGTATAAAATATAACGTTTGTCATTCGTGTCACCGCTACATAACCGTATTCCTCTACAGCTCCAGCACAATGACTGACCATACACGCCTGCAATTCATTTGTTTGCAGCGGCTTTGATAAATAACATCATAAAAGCAGGTACACGCATGTTTTTTTTGCAGGGATGCCCTTTGATGATATGTTTACAAAATGCTTATCCGACCTAATAAACTACATTACTAACATTCAGAGATTAACAGTGTTCAATCATTCACAATAAACTCACCTAAAACTGCCGGCCGCGTAACAGGATAACGAAAAGCTGCGCTGCAACTGGTTTTATTCGGCCATAGGTACGCCTACAGGAAGTTACGTCACGTTATGCGGGAATCACGAATTGAACGTATGTGATGAATACAGTCGAATTCGGTTAATGGGACCACATCGAGACGGGATCGTTTTGGTCCTAATAACCGGCTGGTCCGATTAAACAAACGTGCCCTATATTACAAGACGGGACGTGCTATAATTTATGTAACATACTGAATGTTTATTAAACCTTTATTGTGTGATTTACACGTATAGCGAACGTTCAAACAAGAACTACTGTTGCTTACCAACTTTGTTCATTGAAAAATAAATTTGCAACCAAGTTTTTCGACCGATCTACAACATGTATAGGTACTCAGCATAATACTGTAAAAAGTTCTTACTAAATTCCAGAACTTATCCAGTGTGATC
>JAUZST010001280.1:0-18576 GCA_034779995.1 Parotocinclus haroldoi | reverse complement strand
ACATATATTTTTTTCTCATTTCACTTCTAAAACGTAGACTATTTTGTGCAGATGCATCACATTTAATTCAGATTTTTTAAAAAAATACATACAGGTTGTAATGTAGTAAAATAGGGAAAAATCCAAGGGGGTGAATATTTTCGCAAGGCACTGTATTAGGGTATTAGTTGGTAACAGACTGCTCTTGTATGTATACTCTCATTCACGGCCCTTCACGCAGCTCCAGGCACAGCCTCAGTCCTGCCGCCGCTGTCCCTTCAGTCCTTTGGTAAGCTCATCAGCTCACCTAGTGACAGTTACTATGTTGTGGTTTTCACTTTCGCCATTTGCTTTGGATTCATTTCATATGTGTAACGATGTCAGTATTTTTTGCAGATGGCTCGGTGGCACAGCTTCAACGCTGTCACATAATTACATACGTAATTCGTTATTACATCCAAACTTAAGCATAGCATTTTTGGGGAGGTTGTGAATGAATTCATTTACATTGCTTTTTCCAACAGCTGGTTCCCACCAAATATTACAGTATAATTTAGCAATGCAGTATGTGTGAAAAGCATAGTGCTTGCACTTAATGTCAATTTCCAAATTTCACTTGAGTGATATATGAAACACTTTTCTTTCGGGAGTTGTCGAAATGTTTATTAGCTGAGAATGCAAAATTAGTGTGTAAGTATTGCACTTTATAAAACACCCCAGCTAGCACGATTGCCAGCGCTTCTAGCAATACTCAGTCATAATCATTTTAAATTCTTTGGCGTTTTTTTTTTTTCCAGTTCGGTTTCAGTTTTTGTAGCTTTTTTGTGTTTTTTTGTCAGTTGTTGCAGGTTACTAATTTGCTAGTGTACGGCCAGTCTGTTCTTTTACGTAACAGAAAAAAAAAGTCTTTCTAAACGTACACACTTGCCCTTGCATAACAAAAATGCAAGCTTTGAGACATATGTTTATTAATTCAATCAATGTCAGGGTAAAGGCTGAGTGGGAACGTCATGCTTACTGAATCACCTGATCAGTTTTACTATTATTGCACTAATAACAGTTGGAAAACCTCCAGTCTTAACACCATGGATCTGTGTACCGGATACATCTGTATTGTGGTCTGTGGTATTTTAAGCAGTCGTTCTCTGCCTCAGAAACAGCACGCGCTCGTAACTGGGTCAATATGAAATTATAACAAGAGACAGTCTCTGGGATGCAGTCCCATGTAAATCAAGTTATGAGGTATAATGTTTGATTACTGCACTCTCGCGGAAATCAGGCCGCAATGACCTTGAATCGATAAGCAAAGCGTTCTGCAAAGACACAGCGACTCTGCTAATTCGATTTCTCCCTCTCAGCTCCTCCTCCCAAAATTTCATCAGTTGCTTTTCTGTTTGAAAAAGCACCGTTATTACGTTGACCCTAGTCATCTCTGTGTTATGCCGCCAGTACCTTCTCTCATTGGTAAACTATGTTTTTTTTTTTCTTTTAATGATAGAGACCTCCTATGGTGTTAATGGCACCTTGGAGTGAAGGCAGTCATGCCATCTGCTTTCATGAATAGGAAATGAATGTGACTATTTTTTGCCCTGGAAAAACAAAGATGAGGCACATCGTTCAATTTAACGCTCAAGAAATCAGCAAGAAGTCCAGCAGATCAGGAAATTGGAACTCTAAATAGTGGAAGCATTATCAATTCCTGACACTGATCAGTGACTGAATCTGTATTGACAGTCAAATCAGTGATTATCTCAAACTTGGAATACATGCTAGGCAAGGTGGCATCTGTCCACCACTTTAATCACAATTTTTCCAATCTTATATATATAGAAGCATTTCCAGAAATTGCGATTATGATATGAAACTGTGTTATGCCAACCCAACATGCAATTGATTTAAACTGATATACTGAAAGGACTGATTGGGACAGAATAGCTTAACTTAGATAATACAGAGTGGCTTCTGTGCAAATTAAGGATAGACCTGCGATTCAGGAATGATTTCAAGCAAAATAAGTGTATGTTTACACTGTTAGGAGTAAAGAGTAAGCTGCAGTCACTAGCTTAACTTTAATCGCATACTCCAAACTCCACATCATAAAAAGTTGACACTGTATTAAAAATGCAATCACTGCAGACATGATAATGAAAAAAATAGTTCAGACTTCGTCTGGCCAACTTCATTTCATTTGTTAAAAAGCATCCAAGTCAAACTAGAGATCCTCTGGCCATATTTGCTCCTCAAAAACTGTCGTGGACACTGCTCGGACCAAATCACGAAAGCAATCAGCTTTTTCGAAATGACAGTAATACGTATTTATTTAATTTGATTCATTTATTGAAATAGGAATTGGAAGAATAAATAGGAGATCTATTCTAAAAAATAACGTAAAATAATAAATTAATTCGTACCCAATCTAACACAAATAATCCACATGGATTCATATATGATATATTCAGGGTTAAAGTTATTAATTTATTCAAAAGTCTTAAAACTGTTACAGCGTGTGACAATACTGCACCGCAAGCTGCACTCTAGCTTACCCAAAAGTAAGAGGGACACCTGGTTAAGACAGTAATTATTAAACAGTGATACGATAAAACATTCTAACCTTTTGAATGAGGTGGTTAATGCTTTAAACAATCTTTTAAAGACAAGAACATGGGTACAAGTCATTTACTAACCCCATTACGTTCTGTTGTTGACTGGACATTACCATAGTTACAGTCTTTCTGCTACTGTCATGTAATGTACATATACAAAGTATAAGAAAACTGTGTGCAACAATATATAAATAGTCACAGGTACTGATGAAAACATGAGTGCCTGTTGAATGACTGAAACGACATACTTTTGTTTGACAGAAGTAAAAAATGCATTGATAGACTTTTTTTTATGAACAACTAAGAGCATACAGATAAATGAAACACTTTTTATGAAGACTATTTAGAAAGAAATGTAACACTAAAATAGTTTGTCTTTTATTTGGTGAGATACCTGTAGGTATCCCACCCATCCACCCACCCACCCACGATTCCATTAATACTTGCCCTCTCCTAACAGTAAATTTGAGCTGTCAGTAAATCAGCTTGCATAGTTCATGTAGGTGTTTTCGGATTTTTTTGGTTTTTATTCCCATAAGCCTTTAGTCTTCATAATTCAGTTCTTCACAGTCTTCCAACCATGGACACAATCTTAATGTCTCCTAATCACAATCCTGCTTAAACATGGCAACAAATTCTAAAATTTTTTAAATTGTATTGTATTATAATAACAATAAAATAATATAATTGCTAACTTTACTTAGAGGGCCACAGACATCATCAATCAATCAATCAATCAATCAAATTTTATTTATACAGCGCTTTTTACAATGTAGCATTGTCTCAAAGCAGCTTTACAACAGTATATTATCTAAAAAATCATGAACCTGTGCCCTGTGATTGAACTAAATTTGACTTAATTTTTACATGTACTACATGAACTCATATATTGCTCTTGTATTAAGGCGTTTATGACAAATGCTAACTTGATGCATATTCATGATGACTCACAATGTGTTACAGGTATTAATTACTGATTACGAACTCATGGAATTTGGGACGAATTAATGCTGTTTCATGTATGCTTATAGTACTTCTAGTTAGATGTAGAAAACCAGGGTAAGTGTTTATGGGTACAAAGAGACTCTCTGAACAGGCTGGTAATGCTCTTGAAAGTAATTAGTATAGCTTACTGAACTCAATCACTTCGTAGAGAGCTTTAAGTGTGGCTTTCTGAAAGCGACGAGGATGCTGCATTCTCAGCCTAAATTGTTTTAGCCCGTTTTAAATGAATGCAGAACACTCTGAGTTACTTCCATTTCTCTAAAATATTCAAGTTTTTTTTATTGCCATCACTTTCTAGCTACTACAAGAGGTGCTATATGAAGTGTTGTCTAAAACAGATAATATGAATGTCTAGATGCAAAAAACAGAATAACTCAATAAGATAAGACCTTGCATATTTAAGATCCGATCAATGCCCATTCTTCCACTGCTCGGTCCGATCAATGCTCATATTGTACTCAATATGTAAATAAAATTGTAATAAATGAATAAAAATTAAAAAAAGTCCGTTTGCCTTTCCTATGGAACATAGTAGCCATTTTTTGCCTTCACACCACCTTTATATTCTCTATTACCTATAACCATATAAGCTGGCTCACATGAACTCATTGAATCTCTGGCTGATCTTCTATGTTGTCCGTAAGACTGTCTATCAATGCATTTTTGATTTTTGTCAATAAAAAATATCAGGTCCATCATACCATCCTCTTAAGCGTTACTGATTTCACATAATAGTGGGTCTTAATAGTACATTACTGTAATTCCAATAATTATTGTGAATTTCCATTCATTGATCTAATGCACTGGCATTGGAGATGATGTGTAGATGGTAGCGTTCCACTTGAGTTGCAATATCTCTTGCGGTTCAAAAGTTATCAACGCAGAAACCTCATAACTTTTGTTGTTCGTCAAACTTGAGGTAACTGACTGTTTGAATTGATCATTCGGATGATCGGAGAACGCAACTGCTGTATCATAGCCACGGATTTTAACAACCGACAAGACCATCAATTTTACACAGCACTGTTTGCATCCATCATCGCCCAAATGCAAAGTCTGACTCACCTTGTATAACTTTTCTTTACAGTTTTTTAAATAGAGTATATAGGTAGCGTTTACTTGGAATGCCGAAATGACATCAAAGCATGTTTCCCACAACCCTGGATTAAGCAGGTGAAAATAAATGGCAATGATTTTATGTTTGTTTCTGTAAAGACCAAAAACCAAAAAACTATTCACGATCAGGTGCATGTGAAGGGAACCATTGTGAGAGCCAAAATGTTCCATGTTCTTCCAAGAATAGAAAAATCTAACATTTCGCTGGCCCTCAAGAGAAATGTTATCGCTTTTAACTAAAACTTTTAAAAATGCTTCAATTGACTGGGGTTAAGGCTACATGTATCATTAATTAGCTATAGTAATCACTACATCAATGGAAAATCCCCACCAGGATAGTGAGACAAGTGTGTGCAGGCGTTTTACAGTGGAAGGTTCAGCCTTACTGCACTGATGGCCCTGGACGATGACATCCTTGATGGCCAACAAGCCACGTTGTCCTGAGGTAACAGCTTCGAATACAATCTGAGGAGAGAAAGAAAAATCCCATAAACAATGTAATAAATGTTCATGCATTCAAAATGTCATGCACACATAGATGAGGTGAGAACTCCCCATGGGACCAACACAGAGGGGCTTAATGTGGCCTACAGTGTGAATTTAGCAGGGTTTCAAGGACAGGAATAGCGCTGGAGATTTGCTGATAAGTGTTGGCTGTCAAAACACAGTTTGACTAAAATTAATATTTTGATGCATGATGAATGACTCAATTAATGCATTACATTCCAACACTACCTACATATAACTAATAAAGCACTGCAGTGCCATCACACATGGGCACCCTTAGTTTTTTTGGATATCACAGATTACACACCCATGACCCGAGGAACGCTGAGATACCGTGGTCCTGAAGGAACGTTGTTTCGTCTCACTGTTTACTGTACACCAGCACAAATGACAATGAAACCACTTGAACTTGAAAATAATCACATTCTGTAGAGTCATCACCCATCACTGCATTAGTTACCTTTAACAAACTTCACCACTATCAAAAGTTGATTGATTAAGGGAGCAAATAAGCAACTGTTCAACCCGATTTAAAGCAGTGTCAGACAGTCTTTGTCGGCTCGGCAGCCAAACAGCATAAAACAATCCAGATTTACAGCAGTGCTCTCATTAAAGGGACCGAGTGCCTCTCGGGTCAAGGCTAATAACACTTCAAAGTGCCAGACTGTAAAGGACTCTGGGATATATGGGATCCACTTTGCAGCAGTTTCGATATTTGAAAGCTTACATAAATGAACAGCATTGTTCCAAACTCAAGTCAATTGTTTGGGGATTTGAGGACTGTTTTCATGAGCTTAATCCAGTAAATCAGGATCCATAACTAGCCTAAAAGCATATTTAGCATTCCTGTCGACACAACACTGAGGATATAATTAAATGACCAGCTGCAGATACTGTCATACCACACAGAAAACATGTGGTATGACATGTAATAAAACGAATGTTAAGGTGTGGCCTTATTTCCTAGTAATATTTCGATATTTTTCTCTTTAATTCCTTTGTTCATCTTATCCGCCTAGTCGGGGTCACGGGAGAGCCGGTGCCTAACCGGCGACACAGGGACAACCCCAGACAGGACGCCGATCCATTATGTGACACATGCGCGCAAACAGACAAACGCACATCAAGGGCACTTTGGAAACACCAATTAACCTAAGACATCTTTGGAATGTGAGAGGAAACTGGAGCACCTGGAGAAAGCCCATGCAGACATGGGGAGAATATGCAAACTCTACACAGGCAAAGCCCAGGGTCACGGTAGAACTGGGGATCTCGGATCTGTGAGGTAAGAGTGTATACCACTGTGCCACCCTTGTTTTTAATCTATTTTATGTTATTATAATATTTTAATACTGTAATAATGTTATTATAGTCATATATTCCAACGAAAGAGAGAGTCCAAACCCAAGCATACAATACAATAACGTACAATAGTTGTACGTTAGGTTATTTAAAAAGGAAACCAGATAGCCATAGCTGGAGAAAATGGAATGCCAGACATACCACATTGGCAGGGTGTGCTGTTCCCTGTAGCCTAACCCAGCTATTTCAGATGTAATCAAGCTCTCATGGAATAAGAGGAAGGACATGTTCCTCCGAAATACTGCAGCCAGCGCCACAATTATTGGCATGTTTGGTATGGATATAGAAAATGTGATTAATTTGCGTAATCTTTCACTAAAAAAAAATAACAATAAAAATGTATTTAACAATATGTGCATATTAATTATTGGTATAATGTACATTTAGCACATTTAATGACCAATGTCTCAATACAAATGGAGTACATTGTAGCAATTGTTAGGCTAATGGTGTTCAGGTTAAGGTCTAGGGAATAGTAGGGTTTTAACAATGTATCTAAGGACTAAGGTCTCCGGACTAAGGTTTCTTTGTGTTTAAAATAAAATGTGTCTGGAATAAAATGTTATTCTTAAGGGTTATTTAAGATATAGTGACGCTAGAGTAAGATGAGATAAGGCCCTTCTTGTCATTGTTTAATCATGCAAATAAATTAAGATCGCTACTATAAAACAGTGCAAATCTATACAAAAACAGAAGACAGTAACACGGACAGATTATCAGTCAAATGCACAAAGACTTTGCACTTCAGCATTAGTATTGCACTGATAGAACAGGGCATCTATCTAATTATAAACCTTGTTTTATAGTGATTTACTTTAATTGCAAGGGACTACAGTTTAATTTTTTAAACATACAAGTGGATCGTTTCCATTGTTTTCAGTGGTACAGTACAGTGGTACAGGTACACCCCTAGTGCACTGGGCTGAATTGTGACAAGAAGGTTAAAGGCAGCTAAGACTTGGTACCTTCTGAACAGTCATTGGGCTTCTACAAGAAGAACTTTATGATATAGCTTTGCACTTTATAGATTCGCACTCCAAGTGTAACAATAGCAATAATAATAATAATAATAATATGATTTATTTTATAAGCGCCTTTCAATGTCTCAAGGACAAAAATAACATAAAAGTAAAATGTTGACATGAAAGTGTTTAAATGAAAGGCATGGAGCTAATCCCCCGCAAAACTTGCTGACTTTTACCTTTTGAAACACGTTTGTGTTTTCAAGCCAATCCAATTAGATCCAATGTTTTCCTCTAAAGGAAACCTGAATGCAAGTGGTGATTCAGAGAAACGTATGTAACAGCAATCAGTAGTACTTATAACTCACCCAGCAGAGTTAGAATGCTTTAGTTCCTACACAAGCAGGGGGTTCAGTGATGAATTGTCTCTGTATTGTAATTAACTTTACATGGTCAAAAGTGACCATTTGTGGCTTTCAACTTGCATAAACCAGAGACGATGGTGTGGAGTTTATAGTAAAATGGATGGGAATAAAGTTGGCTGGTCAGTCTTGCAGAATCAGATATAAAATCTGAGATAAAATACTGACAAGATGCTGCTACATTTTATAAACATTAAAAGTTTTGGTGTGCACCCTGACTGCAAGTTAATTAGAATAGAAAAGGGTAACTCGGACTGAGGAAACCACCGAATCAATCTCATAATTACAAAATAACATCCAAAGCAGCAGGTGGTTTCATTCTGACAATCACTTGGGATACTGTGCAATTAAAGCTACGTATAATTACTTTGACTTTGCTAATTAGGCATGGATCTGTGGAGTACTGTCTATTCTTGTCTCCATTCATGAAGGAAGAATCATCACTTGCTCTCTGTAAGCAAAGCCTTTCAAAGCATGCGTCAGTTAGCTTTTAAGAAGCTTGCCTTCTACAATGCACTAATATCACTTGCTTGCCAAAAATAAATTCTTCCATTCATACTAGCTTGTGAGATTCGTGTAATTTCAAAGCTGACTGAGTAACATCTTGTTTTAAGGAACAACAACTAAAGAAAGATCTGTAGTATCTTTAGGTGCTCACCAACACATACAGTACTGTGTGAAATTCTGAAGTTCTTAATTCTTAAATCTTTAGACCTATGTCTTTACAACAACATTATGACCATATAAAACACAGTGTGTACGTGCACTTAATAATCCAGTCATGTGTACTTAGACCAGATTGGGGAGAATCAGATGGGTATTAAATGTTAAACCCATAACTGACTATCAGCACTTTGTGGGGAATCTCTCTAAAAGCATACAAAAGAAAATGAAGGGTTTGATTATTTCAAAACTGGAGCGCACATCACAGCTTTCTGTGACATTATTGGAAATAATATCCGATTCAAATCAGATTATTCCCTTCATGTAAACCCAGTGGTTTCATTATCTGATTACTCAAGTGTACTCCTTTTACTGACAAACACATATCCCTTCATTTTTGTGAGCAGTATAGCGTTATGCAAAATGACCTGGGAATATTCTTCTCATACTTCTAACTCCTATCCAGACCATGTTATGCGTAAAACTTGTGAGAATGTTGCCACATGCACAGAATATCCAATTTCAGGAAAATGTTAGTGGTGACCGGTAATTAAAAGGATAATAAAAGGCCTCTTTTATCTGTACACATGTCCTAACTTTATCCCCATCTGATCAAATATGGTTAATTCTTTATTATCATGCACTTCTAGTAGTTAATTAGGGCTTTTGATTTGGATGGTGATCGGTTGTGTCTGAGATAGATTAATGGCAACTCTTAAGGAAATGATCCTATTTTAATATTAAATCAGAATGTGTAACGTTATTTTTTACTTAGGATGCTTTATAATGTGTGAATACAAGTCTAGAATCTTTATAGGTTTAAGAGTTCAGGCCGATAAAAGGTAAGGATTATGACAGGGTAAGACGATTTTAAAGGCAACGTGTTCTGGCACTCAGCAATTCTTTGACGATATCTTTCCTCTCTGTTCACATAAAGGAGGATAAAGATAATAATTGAGACCACTTCTATCTAACTGCCTATTGAGAATTGTCGGTGTCAGGTGGTTATTACTGTGGGGTTGTGTATAGGTTGCATAAGCTGGATACACTCTGCGCTGAATAGCCATACAATGCCATGATCGCTCGGTGCAGCTCTTAATATCGAGTATAAAATGAGATCTGAAAGTGCAGCTGTTAGATCTGAATAAAACCGCAGTTCCAACATTGATTTTGTGGTATGGTGCTGATCCAAAGATGAAGAAGCAAAATATGTCAAAGGCAAGATTAAGCCTAGAAGATGGTGGCGACAATGTTGTGTTGGCAGAGAAAGAAATTATTACAATAAGCAAAATGTTTCAGTCCTCTTGAATTAGACTGCAGGTATAAGTGGCTCAAATTCGATTGGCTGCTCAAATGCGTTGTTCACAATTTCTGAGCAGTTCATGCTCTTAGAACTGATCCACATGTCCCCTTAAGTGAAAAAAAGTGCACAGCAGTGACTGCTGACCTAATGTTGTTGTTCGTGTTGATTTGTAAGGAAGTGTAACTCAGAATTCACAGAGGCACAATAATACGGAAATGAGAATGCAGTGGCTAAGTAGTTAAGGTACTGGATGGTGGATTAGAAGGTTCAGGATTCAAACACAACCTTGGCCAAGCTTTCACTCTTGGGTCCTTGGCCAAGCCCCTTAACTCACAATTGCTTGGATTGCAATGCTCTACCAGCTGTAAGCTGCTCTGGAACAGGGCTTCTGCTAAAAAAAACTCAATGAAAAAGGATTGTATAGATTTGACAGACATGGAATTCATCAAAATGTACAATGTCTAAGGCAATGTTATTGGTTATTGATTCAATAGATTTTTCTTTTTAAGATTTGCAAACCAGGAGACTAATATGAGGCAGACAGTCAGGATGATGTGCTACGTCGTCCTACGTTGCTTTTTTTTCGTCTCCTGTAGCCGGCTGCTTAATTACATGTGCTTCCTCTCTTTAAAGACACTTTGATCTTTGCTTCTTTGTCGGATCTCATTGCCACATTTACAATTTCCATTTCTTCCTGTTCCAGCCTTCTCTTACTTCTGTTCATAGATCGTCTGTTCCTGATTTACGTAGTTAACCCAGTCTTCTGTTATGTATTCTCTTCATAGCTTCCTGTACTGTGTTTATGTGGGTCCTGAGTTAGTGTGTAGAGCCTAGCCCTGTCCGTTACGGTGTTTATCATTAATTGTAGTCCTGCTCTCCATGTGTCTCTGTAGTGTCAGCTTAGCTATGTCTGTGTATGCTAGCCTAGTCTATCTTTGCACATTACCTTAACCCAGTGTCTCATTGTTTGTATTAGAGGAACTACTTTTAATGTATAATGGTAATTATCTTTATTACCCAAATGAGGATGGGTTTCCCTTCTGAGGCTTTTTCCTCTTAAACTCAGAGTTTTTCCTTTCCACTGTCGCCATTTGGCATGCTCATTAGGGACAACTGAATCTAATTTGTGACAATGTTTATGTAACAATGTAAAGCTGTTTTGTGACAATGTCCATTATAAAAAGTGCTATGCAAATTAAATAGAACAGCTTCTATTGAGTCCTATGTCTTGACTGTTTCCACTAGTTTTCAGACCGTGATGTAATTTACTAAACCACCACATGTACTAACTTCTTACAAGTGGAAACAGTCAAGACAGGACTCAATAGAAGCCGTTCAATTTAACTTCTAAACTCCCATGTTAGTTGCTTATTTACATACTGACAGCATGCTATTATTGTTTTGTTTACTTTGTTTGGTTTTTTTTGTAATGGCATTCAAGTCCATGTGCCTGTCCTATTGTAAGTAGTACTCCTTTGTTTGTCCCCTCAATACCGGTATATTCTCTCTAACCTATAATACGAAACTGGTTCACATTCACTCTGTAAATGTCTGTTTGTGTCTGTGATCTGGCTGATCTTCCGTGTTGTTTGTAATAGTGTCTATTAATGCATGTTGGCTCCTGTCAAACATCAAAAGACTTACTACTGTAATGTTTGATCAACATCCATTTCGGTCAGCTTCCTGTTTAACAGAACGTAAGTGACGTTAAGTAATTGACAAGTATATTCAGTATACTTACTACATACAGAAATATACTACGATTTAAATGTTTTATTAATATGGGCTTTCTGTAGCCTATATTATTTGTAAGGGGCATCAAGCTACTCTACGGAAATGAGCTCTTGATGTCCTAGAAGCCTTCTGAAAAGAGATTCCAATTGCCGTATATGTCGAATGAATTCTAATCTGACTGTTCAGACGCTGCTACATATGAGATAAGCTCACTGCTCACAAAAATCGGGGGATAGATGGAATGGAAATGGTCTGATGATGGGCGTTTCCCACGAATGCATTTCACACTGTCAAAAACATATCTGTCACATATGAAACTGTACAGCCTGTTAAACCTGCTATTGGCTTCTTGTAACCTAGTTAACCAAAGAAAAAGCTATGAACCACCGTTATACACAAACATCTACCCAGCACGACCACAACCGACAAGTGCACAGAGGATCAAATGCAGGATCGATGACAGATGGAACTCCCTAACTGAGTCTGAGTTTCTGAGGAAAGTACCGTTGCTTACTCACACTTTCCCTCTTCGGTGGAGGTCAAACTATCATAATATCAAGATTACCCTTGTTATTGTGTTGCCAAATAGACTATCATTTTTTCCCCAGAAGAGTTTTCCCCTGAGAAGCCTTCAGGGTGCAGCGTCCAAGTTTGATTTATATGACCCACTATATGGAGTCCTAAAAACAAAGTCTGCATAACAACTGTCTACTGTGTACACTATTCCGTCTTGCTTAGCTGGTGGTGGGCTTGGAAAGATTGCTTTAATATTTTGGAGTAATAGCAGGATTAAAAATGCATTAGCTGCACATACAGTGCCCAGTATGACCAGGAGACACATAGAAGGCATGACTTCTAACGCTTATAGCTTTATTAACTCTTCACAGCTACACTATCTAGGATCAGATTTTGTAGCTTTCCTATTAGTTTCACTGTAGTTACTGAATAATTCATTGTAACTTCTAATGCACAGCTATGCATATTTCTATGCATATATTTGTAACTATCAATACCCAGATTGTTATCAATCAACAAGTTTCGGATGAAGCGACTGTACAAACCACATTCTCATCACAATCGGACTGTCTGTCACAGTTCCCCCAGTTCTAATGGGCTTACATGGCATAGCAACCCTCCCCATTATGAGGTGAGAGGGTCTCGCTCTGCCAATTAACACCGGACTCCTCACACACCCTAGAGAGAGAATGCCTAATAAGCAGGCATGTGTGAAATCAGCCTCGTCTCTGCGGACCTCGCTGTAGCCCTGACACGTGAAAATGAAACACTGGACAGAGAGAAAATGTATTTTTTCCTCCAATATAGTGGGGAGGGGGAGGTTTTCATTATTTTGAAAAGGAGAGAGAATGAGAAAGAGAGTGCAAGAGACTAAGGAAGTGAAAACGGTTATGGAGCGAGCTAGAGGCAGGTGAGAACCTGAAAGGATGAACATAGATGAGATTCTCTGAGGTGATGATGAAAGTGTGCTCTGTTATAAATAAATATAAAAGGTATTATCAGATTACATTAGAAGCGTTGAATTTCAGTTCGAAGACCAGCAGAACTAATTAACAAACGACTCATTGTATTTAGTTTATCACAAAGATTACAATACACTCCACGATCAGTCTACTAACTAAATCTTCCTTCTACACTCACTGTTCATTTGATCAGTTCTGGTTTGTAGTGCAGACTGTAGTCCATATGTTTCTCTAGATACTTTGCCACCCTCCCTTCTCAGGGCCCACACAGGACCAGCACAAATCACAAAGAAAATAACAAAAAAGAATTACATTGTAATTCAGTTTACCTTCATTATACATGGTACATATGGTTACTGTATATGATGGTAAAAAAATAACATGAAATAATCATCTAGTACCATATTTATTAATTATTATTGTATTATAGTCTGAGTCAAACTAGGGAAATGCAACAAATGATAGTGAGGATTCTGTTTCCATTCTTCTCTCGGACTCACCACAAAGTTGACTGAATATAGCCAACATCATCCATTCTATTCATTTTAATTATTAAAAGTGAAATAATGATAATAATAATAATAATAAACCATCATCATTCCAGCTTTGGTAGGCAAGATAAGGTAAAGCAAGCTGGCAAAAATGCACATTTTTATTTCAGACTATTCAAAATAAAATATGTTAACTGATACTGAATGAAAAGAATAGAACCTGTTTTCCCCCGTTACCTGTTTTGAGAGCAGCTTTTATTTAGGGATATAAATAAATGACTGTTTGAACAGACCGTTGATATTCCAGGATGGCAGAAAAAGTTCAGGTTCTAATTACCGTTGCCTCACACAGATGCGTTGGACTCGGCTGGTCTAGGCTATTTCCAGTTTATTCTGAGGCTGAGACAAATCCACGTCCAAATGCGCTCTGCATGCTACAACACTATAACTGTGAAATATTCTGGTATGAGTGGATCAGACACAGCAGTGCTCCTGGGGTTTTTAATCACCTCAGTGGTACTGCTAGACTGAAAATAGTATATCGACCAAAAATGTCCAACCACCAGCATCCTCTGAGCACTGAAGGATTAGAGGACGGCTAACACAAACTGTGCAACAACATATAAGCTAATGCCTCAGAGTTTCACGTTTATAAGGTGCAACAATATGGTAGATGTGCTAAATAGACTGTACAGTGTCTGAACATTGTTTCAAAAGACACTACAGCAGCACTTCTGTGTCTGATCCACTCGTTGCAGTGTAACGCGCTCTTCGGCACGTCAGTGTCACTGCAGTGCTGATAATGAACAACCATCCAAATAGTACCTCTTCTGTGGAGGGTCCTGAAGAAGTATGTAGAGAATCAGACGAGCCACAGTCTGTAATTGTAGAACTACAAAGATTCTTTACGGTAAGTGGAGCTGATAAGATGGACAATGAGTTTAGAAACAAGCTGTACCTAAACTGACAGGTCCATCTGTTGCTGTGCAGAATTTGCTTCAGGTCTTTACCTGATAGAAGTTGGGCCAGTAGGTGCTAATGGCTAGCTCCACCTGGTTCCAGCTCCTGCTCACAGGACTCGATGTGTTCCACACAGGCAGACCTGTGGGGCTGTTGTTTTCCTTGATGTAGATGTTAAGGTGCCCGGGACTGCCTCCCTCTCTCCCCGACACAATATACTGGAAGGTGACACAGTGTGTGTCGTTCTCTTTGAGCTGAGGGCTCAATAACTGAGCTCTCTGTCCGGCAAAACGACCTGATGTGTTCACCATCACAAAGGCTGAACCTGACAGAGAGAGGGAAAATATGTGAGACAAGAAATTTGCTGGTATGACAAAACATACAGAATAGCAATCTCAAATGCATTTGATAGAACAACATCACAAAGAATAATAATTCATAAGAACAACATAAAAGGAAGCCTTCGACGGTGCACATATATGTATGAGACAGTCTGTCCATCAATAAAGGTAATTATCCTTATTAACAAATGACTTAACCCATATATTACCTTGCCAGATACATTAGTTCTTGTAATAGCATAACTGTAACACACACATCACAGACCAGCTTCTGGTGCAGAAAGTTTTATTAAAACACATGCAGCACCAGCGTGAGCAGACTGAATGCTGAGTTAAGTGGTTAAGGCGCTGCACATTGAACCAGGGGATCCAGGGTTGAAATCCCATCTCAGCCGAGCTGCTACTGTTGGGTCCTTGGGCAAGGCCTTTAACTCACATTTGCTTGGATTGGAAGGCTGTTTCATTAGTATGTTGTCCTAAATAAGGGCATCTGCTTCAATTACTCATTTAACCAGCTGAGCAATTTGAAGATTATGTGAATGGATAGAAATATGGTCAAGTTTGATTTAGAACTTGACACACTTTGCTCATAAATCTGTCCAAGCTACAAGGTCTGGAAAATTCGATTTTATTAGCACCTTTTTATTCAAGTTTTACGTTATGTCTACATAGATGTAACGCAGAGGGGTCTGTGGCTTTCGCCAAATTTACAAATGGGTCCTTCACCATTACAAGACTAACGACGACTGCTGAAATAGAGTCTACGAAAATAAGCTTCCAACCAATCTTTTGTTTCTAAGTGCCATTCTATGTAGAGGAATACTTGGTGTGATGAAAGTGGGCTTGCATTGCACAGAGAATTGTAGATGTTTATCGTTCATGTGCAGGCATCTTCTGTGTGTACTGTGACAGTGCCTTCATTTAGGTTGTTCTTTTGTTGTTGTATTTCAACTTGAACCATAATCTGTACATGCATCGGAAAAATCTAGCTAGCTACAGATTTTTGTGAAAAACTCACACTAATAACAAGACATCTAAACACTAAAGCTACAAATCTAAACTAGCACTGTCACAAAGACAAGACCAACTAGCTAACAGACACAGAGCTAACCCTAACATACATGATGCTAATACAGACAGAAAGCTAATATCAGTAAAAGTGCTAATATTAAAAGGGCTAGGCTTACACTTAATAGGACATGAAACAAGTACAAGCAGTAGTAAGAAGAACCCTCAACCCAGACATGGAACATGAAGAGAACCAGGAGCCTACAAACCAGGGCTGAATGAAGAGAAGTGAACTGAAATGAGGTATAGGCATAGCACAGTAGGCTGTAATTGAGAAGCCTGGTGTGGACAGACAAAAGGGCCAAAGGGCTACTTTCCAGCACACATCATTCCTGACAAAGTGAGTGCCGGTGAAATAGAAGAGCTTATGGAGCAATGGATACAGTTTTACAGTCCAAGTAATTGAAGGTTAAGAGTCTTTTTCATGGACATAGCACTGGTAGTTTCGTAGAGGTGGGATTTGAACCCTGGACTTTCTAGTCCAGTAGTTTAACAGTTAGGCCACGTTAGCCTGATTAATGAATTGACTGAGGCAACGACCATCACCGAACCAAGTTGGGGACCCAAAAGTAGACCTCTTAGCATCTTACAATGCTGTGACTGCAGCTATTCCCCAATCATTAAATAGCACTCATGGCCATTGTACTTACAGTAAATGGTCATGGCAATTTGCATCTGAAACTAATCCACCAGTTCTACTGTCATGCATTGGCGCTGGTGTCAACTGGGACATGACTGGGATGTTACAACTAGCTGTGACAGAAAGCCACTTGGATGAGTGTTTATTTATTTATTTATTTAATTAACATCTTGGCCACCCATGGAGGACGGGTCCCCTGCTGAGTCTTGGTCCTCCCGAGGTTTCTTCCTGCCACTTTAGGGAGTTTTTCCTTGCCACTGTCGCCCTAGGTTTGCTCAACTTGGGATTGGCCTTTTAAGAGAATGTAATATTGTAAAGCTGCTTTGAGACAATGCTCCGTTGTAAAAAGCGCTATAGAAATAAATTTAATTGAATTGAATGAGTGACTAAACGGTAATCCCACTAATATCTTGCCTCCAAATGAACTGATTCAACTTTCTGGAGCACCCTAAAAGAAGATATAAATGTGACTGTGTGCAAAAAGCACTGCAGCTCGCAGAACAGAACACCATTTCATATCTTTTTAAAATGAAACTGATCAAATCACACAAGAGGAATTAAAATGCAGCGTAGCTCCAGCCACCTGTCTGGTGGTGATCAACTTTTTAGCTCTTCTCCTTAAGATTACACTCTCATCTTTGTAAGGGACTGCAGTGTTTGTGAGACATATGGCATACGTTAACAGTTTAATCAACACGGTAAAAGCCTCCTTCCGACAGCAATTGATTAGAGTAGAGTAACTTCATTAAGGCAACTGCTTAATTCTTCTTAATTAGAGGAGTTAATTAATATATATCTGATCTCATTAGGGCACTTAGCTGTAGCCAGATCAGAATACACAATAGCGCTTCACTAACACAAAATGGTACTGTAAAATTACAGGGGGGAATGGCTGAACTGAAGAACTTATCTTGGCTCTCACTCACTTTTGCAGCACACAAACCCTAGCTGATATTGAACGTATAACGCTGACATTCTGCTGTGACCAATTTAGATGATAAAAAAAAAATAAAAAAAAAATGATATATCGGCTCACAAAAATTAGACTGAACTGATGGAGTGCGGCAGTATCAAAAGCTCAAAGCTGACACAGTCTGACCCGCGTTCCTTAATAATTATCAGATGGTGTAAAGGTTAATATGGTTCTCTCATGCCGGCCAATACTGTGCAGACAGGGGGGATTATATTGACAATGCATTCAGTGAAAAGGGTACATCGCAGCCTATCAACTTTCACACCCACTGCAATCCTATTTAGCCTTTCCCTGCTCTATCGCTCGCAGAACGGCACCGATAAGGAGGAAAGTTGTACATTTGACTTCAAAGCTCGACGCAGTAATCTTTCTGACACGTAGCCGAGCAGAGCGGAGCAGAACCGATACGAGGCGACAGCAGTGCGCTGCGCCAACCTACACCCAGACCCACAGTGTGGGGGAACTGGCAGATGATACGTTTCTAACCCCTCGGAAACACGCATATATATCAGGCAAATTCATATAGACCCTACAAAATCAGTTCATACACATGCGTCACAGGGCTCCATCTGTCCCCAGCCTCACACTACAAAAACCTCATCACTCATGTTTACACAGCCAGAGGAACAGACGGTAAGAGGAGGAGTAGAGCACGCCATGGAAGCGGGGTTCTAGATTTGGGATGACACAACAAAATGGATTTTCTCTACTTTCTATGTGTGCGCGCTCACCCGATAAGGTTTCTGCATATCTCCCTTACAGCTTTATAGCACTAATGCTCTTGATTACTATTTAATGTCCTAATTAGTCACATACACAAAACTGATCGTGCTGCTGTCTGCGTAATGTGTGTATGCAGGTGTCATCTGCTGTGCTACTTATATACGTTAATCGCGCGCGCACGCGCACACACACACACACACACACACACACACACACACACACACACACACACACACACACACACAC
>JAUZST010001269.1:0-18576 GCA_034779995.1 Parotocinclus haroldoi | reverse complement strand
AGAGAGCGAGAGAGAGAGCGAGAGAGAGAGCGAGAGAGAGAGCGAGAGAGAGAGCGAGAGAGAGAGCGAGAGAGAGACCTCTGACCTTTTCCTCATTGGGATCAGCGGGGACATGCAGGATGTTCCTGATGAGCAGCAAAACCCTCTCGATCAGCAGGTTATCCTCCTCCTGCCTTTGCTCCCAATCCTGATAGAACAAGCCAGAGCACAAGAAAGAAAAAGAGAGAGAAAGAGAAAGTAACTATTTACACTTCAGACCATTTCACACTGAAAAAAAAAAACATGCGATTTATATCCTAGTGACACCAAGAGCATTACAATTTTTCTCCAAACCCTATGGAGAAACCCTATTTCACTTTCTCTAATTTCCCGTCTCTTAATGATTTAATGTGTCGGTGATTTCGCAGTGGCTTTTTTCCTTTGTCAACGTAATTTTTTTTTTTTTTTTTTTTTTAAACACACGAGTGACTTAGTGCATTAAGTTCTAGTTTGTGTTTTTACGATCATGAAGAGACTAGAAAGACAGTAGATAAACAGTAAAACAGTTCCTTTATAAGCCATAATATATGAGCTGTTCTGCCCAGAACCGAGCTCTGATTGGTCAGCCTGATTTTAACACAGAAATTAGAACAGACTAATTTAAAATGTTACCAGCACACAGCCGTTTCAGACTCTGTGTGAGGGATGGCTTTCATAGACGCATTATAGAGCACCGTCTGTCATTTTGCTTAAGTACGTTTTGTCTGATGTACTGTACTACATTTTACATTAAGTTTTACAGAGTAAATAAATAGCAAAAAACTCCAGTGAATGATGAACAGGAGAACAAACTAAACTGGCACTAAAACCACAAGAAACATGGGGATGGGCAAATCAGATACCAGTGGTGCCAACCCAGTTGAACCAGGCAGAAATCAAGTGAACCCCTGGCAAAGTGTAAAAAATGAAACTGCCTTATTGTTTTATTATTAACTGATTATTTTTAAGGGATGCCCTGCGCTAAAACGAGGTGTTATATCCCCATGAGGTCATTTTCACGGTTTAATTTTCCACATCTATCTAAAGGTATCTGAAGGCGTTTACTCACCAGCTGCAGCAGGTTGTACAGCGTCTCACTCAGCACAGTAAACACCTTCTCACTAGCAAATGCCTGCACAGAACACACAGCATTACTCCTCCTTATACGTCAATATAAACACAATGTACAAACCTAAACCTGAAACAAAAAGTTGGGACGGTACAGAAAACGCATATTTTTTTTTAAAAAATGGAGTTTTATTTCGGCATAGACCATATGGATCAGAGATATTTCACGTTTTATTTTTTTATTCTGGTCATTTTATTTGTTAATAAACATCCGTTCTTGCATTGCAGGCCTAAAACACAATCAAAAAAAGTGTGGGGGGGGGGGGGCAACTTCGCGCTAATAATGAATTTAACTATATAATAATGTGATTTCATACAGGTGATTATAAGCATGATATCGAACAAAAGCAGCATCCAGGAAAGTGTTCGAGGAGTAAAGATGATCAGAGGAACTCCAGTTTATAGCAAAATGTTTATAAACAATGTTCCTTAAAGACAAATTAGATTTATTTTGGGATTGAGAGATTTCTCCCTCTACAGAGCATAATATTATTAAAACGATTCAGAATCTCCTAATCGGAAGAGGGGTGATCTCTCTCCCCTCCCTCAGACGACACTGCATCAAGAACCGTCATTCATCAGTATCTGATAGAAGCACCTGGGTAAGGGATTACTTTATCAAACCTTTATCAAGCTCTACAATAGAGTTACATTCATACAGCTCTATAATAGAGTTACATTCATATATTGTGTATATATGTGCACTTATGTTGTTTATATAAAAAAAGTACAAACAGATGTGAAACATGGATATAAAGTTATAAGACTTTACAGTAGTGAGGTGGCATATTCGGGGTTACCTCCTTATAGTCCTGCAGATGGGACACCACTTCGAGGTAATAATGACGGAAGCGGGGGTCACTCGGGATTTTGCCGAAGCACAAAAGTGCCGGCTGAGTCACGTTCACCATCAGCCTGCAACGTGTTACGTATTATTGAATAATAATATTAAACCAAACACCTACTATTAACCCGGTATTTATGTTCAGGAACCACGAGGGGTATTTAAGGAGCGGACCTGATACAAGCATCAAACAGAGGCTTGTCCTTTCCGTGCTGCGTGATGAGCTGTAAAAGATCGTTCTGGACAATCTGCCCGGCTCCCAGCTGTCGCCGGACATCCCTCGTATCGTCCTCGTGCCTCAGGTACCGAATCAGGTCTTTTACGCTCTCTGGGCATGGGGGGGGGGGGCTAGCAGTTAGGGATGAGGCACGCTTCTCGTACTTCCTCTCACAGACAACACTACTGTTGTTTTGATTCAATCTTTTCTTCCTCTGATAATATTTCAAGTTCTTTAGCTATTCACTAAGGACCTACTCGATCAGATCAACGTTGATTCGTACGTGTATCATCTGAGCAGGTCCCTTTTTGAGGCTTGGTTTTGAAGTTTTTCCTATCCTGTCACCCTAGGCTTGCTCGGTTTCGATTTTGGTTTTCAATTCAGTCCCACTGGTGCCACCAGCATGCTTGACTGAAGGCATGGTATTCATGGTATTCTTGGGCTCATATGCAGTGCCATCCTTTTCCCAAACATGCCAGGGACCTCGATCTTGCTCTCATCAGACCAGAGAACTGTGAACCAGTCTGCCTCAGAGTCTGATCTCAGCCAAACCTTAGACAGGCCTTGACATGACGCTTTAAACGTAAAGGTACCTCACGGGTTTGCCTGGATCGGGGACCATTGCGGAGTATCGTGGTGTACGATACTTATGGTATTTATTGAAACAAATACAATTTTATTAAGTCACTGAAGGTACATGCTGCATAACTTTCAAAGACAGGTTCTGTTGCCAGTTGCATTTAATATACAGCATCAGCAATTCAGAGGGATGCCCATATCTGGCAACCTTCCACAGAATCGAGTGTGATTGTTGAATTTGTACTCCGATCTGTATTTTGTTCTACTAAATTTAAAAACTACCCAGGTTTTCAATCATTTCTGCTTTGAGGCAGCAGTCGATTTCGCACATCTCTCTCCTACGAATCATCCTTTTGGGACTCACCCAGGCAGTCGGGCTCTTTGTGGTACTGTTCACCCTCCAGATAGCCCAGAGCGCTGCAAGTGGCCAGCAGTTCACAATTCATCCTGAAACGCAGTCTTAACTTGAAACCAGAGCAAAGCAAACATTCAATTAGTCGAAATTACGATATAGTGAAATACCATTAAAAGGCACGCACTCAAAATGCTTCATTATTCAGTTTAAGGTAATTCCATACATTGCATTTATGTTAGACTCAAAAAGCACCTAAACTTTAATTGGTACGTATGTATTTTTTCTGCCTTGTGGTTGTAAAAAAAAAGTACAAACAGATGTGTGAAACATGGCTATAAAGTTATAAGACTTCACACACATTTATTCCAAAAACTCACTCACATTTATCGCATAGAAGAGCTAAACAAAAAAGGTAGCTGTGTTCCAAACCGCATCTACCGCACTATATAGGGCGTCAAATTTAAGCTCGGCTTTAACGTGTTCACGTACACTGCTTAGTAAACGAGAATGCAATTTGGGACGCAGCCCAACTTACCAGCAACTTTTCAGAGACAACCAGTTACAGTCTAACGAATCTTCACCTCGCCCTGCGTGATCAAAATAAACAGTTTGCCTTCGGTAATAACGAATACAGTTACGCGTGAAATGTAAAAAAAAAAAAAGTGATCACTAAATACAATACTTTGACGTTCGGCTAGCTTTAGCCGCAAACAACCGGAGCTAAAATCGCATCTCGCGCGCAAAACTGGAAGCGCGCCGCTGGCTGAGTCACGTGTCCTTAAAGGGACGGCGCCCATTTTTTCAGAGTAACCGACATATTGAACAGCTACAATTCCTTGTCATTTTAGTACTTGTACTTTACTCCGTCTGTAATGCATATTCCAATATTTTTCTACTCAAGCGCACCACATTTACAAGTCCAAGGTGTATAAATAGTGGATATTAAACAGGAAAGCGTAGCTGGATCATTGAAGTGCCTGTTTGTATTACATATATTTATCTTTATATATTTCAGTTTGTTATGAGCTGTTTAAACACCAGCTGCAAGACAGAAATACACCCAAGTCTACTGGGTCTTCACACATTCACCTACAGACCTTCGAAGGAACAGGAGGACCTCATGTCTCAGAGGAAAATGCCAAACTCAGGCTAGATACTGGATTGACTGTGATGGACAGAGCTTCCAGTTTTGAGTCATGAAGAAGCACACCCTGCCCTCTTTAGGCAAATCGATACTAAGAGTTATGCTACTTTTTGAAGAACAAAGTGCTTCCAAATAGAATACTAACAAATTAACTAACAATCAACTGGCTATTCGTTTTATTTTTTTGTTTGTTGAAACTTTCCTTAATCATCTATCAACTGTGAATGTAAAATACTTCGTTTTTAGGTTTGTTACAAATGTATTCCTGTTAATACACAGTAGATAGCTGTGTCAGGTTTCAGAATATCCAGACCATCTAACATAAATATTTGGTAACACTTCACAGCCATTACATTTGAAAGCAAAGATATAGATATTTAAACTGCAAACATATCGCTGAGTTGTTAGTGTCCCTCATATCACTGTTGGTGGTTACCAGAACTCCTCATGAGCCTGTTCAGAAAAGGCAGGGTTAAAACACTAAATAAAACATATGTCAGAACATTTGAACACATTGAACCACAACCAGGGTGTTTTGTTTGAATTTGCTTTATTTTTTTAGACACATTTGCATTTCATTCTCAGCAAGCCTGCAGAAACATTCTCATCACTGCACTGTAATAATTTAAGCGGGACTGAAATGAATGGGGTGAAACTACTGGTGTTGCTCTGCATCACAAATCACACTTATCGATGAAAGGTGCCCGGCGAGGACAGAATTATTCCACACAGGACGCACACACAACGGTAACCTCAGTACCAAATCATGGCTAACGGCGGCGTTGGAGCCGTTTTTACACGCCAGAGTGGGAACGTAGAAAAGTGTGGGTGTGATTAAATAAAGACCAACATGGGTCTACGACGGGCTGGACATGATGTTGGTCGGTAGTCTTCGTGGATTGTGTAACGGTCGTGTTGTTTGGGTTTGTTTCGGTAGGTTAAGGCTGGTCAGGCTACGTTTTTAGCACCATTGCGTCACGACACCATGCACAGTACGCACCCCATTCAGAATCACATTATCCACTGAAAAAAAAAATTCTATGTGGTCTATGTTTATCAATATTAAGTAGTAGATAACTTTAAACAACAATTAAGACGATTCACTGGCTCTTGCTCTGGCCGGCACGGTTCTGAATCCTCATTTCTCAAACTCGGAACAAACTAAAACCCTTCCTTGGCCTCTCGTGGAGGTTCCTGCTCCTTCCTTGACTCCTTCACCACCTGAGGAGGAAACGGCAGGGTCCATGAGGGTGTTCAGATTACTTATTGAGGATAACTGTAGAAATTAACTAGCAACCCGTCTGTACGTTGCAATTTTTCCGATGTAGACAAACTAAAAATCTCTTAAATAAAAAAATTAAAAAAAACTCAGGAAATCATCCAAACCTCTCCATCACGGGTTTCCACGGTTTTGATGACTACCTTCTTGCTGTGTCCTGAATCAGAAGGTCCGTCGAACTCTAACCGATCAGAAAGGAGGCAAGATCTCAATTGGATCAGCAGACTCAAAGCTTGGTGGAAATTTTGCGACGTTTTGTGTCACAGCAACACCTCTGACTTACCAGCACTGCGTATACTCATGGACGAGATGTTCATGATGGGAACGACAATCCTGAAAGAACATCAGGCACAAGATAGAATCAAAAAGCTGAACCAAAATAGCAATATCGAGCAAAAAAAAAATAGCAAAAATCGAAGCCGAATCACTTACCTGCTCTCCTCTCCTTCCAGGAGCTTCCTATAGGTGGCGATCTCTATATCTAGGGCCATCTTGACATTCAGCAGGTCCTGATATTCCCTCAGGTGACGGGACATCTCGTCCTTCAAGTGTCGGATCTCCTCCTCCAGGCGGCCGATGTTGTCCTGGTAGTTTCCGGCCTCCAAGCCAAACTGGTCCTCCATTTCCCTCATCTGCCTCAGCAGCGCCTCATTCTGAAAGACAAGGGTACGAAGGTTCTGGTTCCTGTTTAATCTCTTACTTTGGAGATGGTCTTGTGACCTTTTCCAGCCTGACATTACAGTATCTGCATCTGAGCGAGGATGTGAGTGCCATGTGAACTCACAGTGCTCTTGAGCGCATCGATGTCACAGTTGAGGCTCTGGATTTGCCTCCTGAACTCGTTGGTCTCCTGCTTGGCCTGTCTCATGGCATCAGCGTTACGCTTGGCCGAGTCGGTCAGATCAGCAAACTGCATCAGGGGAATAAAACGCAGAGAAGTTTAATACAGGGTGAGTCAAAAGTCATAAAAAACACCTTTTAATACACAAACAAAAGATACAATTACATATCCGAGTACCCCAGTAAGTAATGGGTGAGAGGGCCTATCTTTTAGGCATTTATGTCCAGAACATCGCTGCTGCCTTGAAAGCCGCCATATAGGATCAAGGGCAAATTTTTTCCCAATGATAAGGTAGTCATGTAGGATATAAAAGAAGATCGGAACTGTATCAAAAATCGATTAGTGCGATCAGAATTGCAGTATCTCTTGAGGTTCAAAAGTTATCAGGATTATCAGGATTTAGATGCATTTATTTAAGTATTTTGTATATTTTGGTTCCTTGTGTCTGGGAATATCTTGATTATGTAATTCCTGTGGTTTTTGAAAGATAAGCACCGTGTGCTGTGTTTCAGAGTTAGAAAGGCTTTTTAAAGAAATCATTTTACATTTTTACTTTAAGTACACATAGCACCACATATTTTTATTCCTCTACTTGAGCGAAATACAACATATGATCCCTACCTCAACATGTATCTTGAGGATCTCTTTCATCAGATTAGTAGCACTTAGTAAAACAAACAAAAAAACTTATATACTTGTGCCATCTCTGAGCGTTGGTGCTCGAGATTGTACCAGACGTGACTGTGAGGGGTTGTTTTAGGGCAGCTGATACCCAGGCAATTCCTCAGTCTCCTTCTCACCTTGGATTTGTACCAGTCCTCGGACTCCTGCATGTTTTTGGTGGCAATGTTCTCGTACTGAGCCCTGATGTCTCTAAGAGCTGCGGTCAGGTCAGGACGCACCGTGGCTTCCACCTCCATCTTCATCTGTTGGGTCTCATAGGACACCTGGACATCCTGGATCTCCTGTTTAGGAGACACAGGGCAGGTGAGATCAACATTCAGACTTCTTTATGTAAAACAGATTCAGGTTCAGGTTGATTAAAGGCTTTACCTCGTCGTGCAGCTTCTTGAGGAACTCGATCTCGTCCATCAGGGACTCGATCTTCCTCTCCAGCTCGAGACGAGCCAGAGTGGCATCATCCACATCCTGCGGGCATGCGCCAACGTTATTATTAAAATGACCATAAATGTTTCACCTATCCTTCACGTTGCCAGTATTTGAACCCAGTCCCTCAGCAGCTTGCCATTAACACAGAACCAGCAGAGCTTCTCATCTACACTCATTGACAAAAAAATAACAGTGAATTTTTTGAAGCAATTGGAAGTTTATATGAGAATGTAATGATGATATGTGTAAGTGACTACAATACTGGAAGGGAAGTTTGTCAGGGAAAACTGCACCATTAAAATGAGGCTCTAGTTACCCTGTTAGACCGCCTTTAGCTTGGATACAATAAGAGATTCGAATGTTCGTTGAGCCTTACTGGTTTCTCATGGTATCATGTGGCACATTTACCTACAGGTGTTGCTATTTATCCTTGTCTATCACACAAGCAGCTGGGGCTAGTGTGTCGCTCAACAGTAAAGGCACCATGAGGCCCCCATACTTGAACCCGACCCATATTGGATCCCAAACAGAACCTGGATTTATCACTAAAGATGATTCGGTTCCAGTCCAGAATTCTCATTCATGTCACCACTTCAAATGAAGGTGGCAGTGTCTGTCTGTTAATGACAGGACACCTAATGGGTGCTGTGACAACAAATTTCCTTCTGATTACCAAATGGACAAGGTCCGGTCAGAGACAGGGGTGTGTACTGAAGGTGCCTCCTGTATCTGGGGGTGGATAATGAAACTGTAAGAGCTGCTCGTGCTTGTCGGTTGATTGAACCATCAGCTCTACCGGGGGTACGTCTGGGCCATCCGGACCCGCTTCATCTTGTGTGTGCCCCCTTATGGTACCACTGCTCCTAACACCTCGGTCAGAACGGCCCATGCGTCAAAACGACTCTTCTGCTTCTCTCAGTCCAATGATGACCCCCTCTGTCAAAATGTCTTTAACAAGCTCCCACCAAGAGGTATTCTCCCCAAAAGTAGCATCTGAGAGCCTATTTATAGAGCAAAACCCCGTATTAAAACCCAGTATAGTTTTATATATGTATTATATATTTTTTTGTTTATAATTTATGTGACGCACTCCGTATTTATGGGCAGTGTCCAAAATGTACATTGTCCGTACCGTACCCTATACCTGTATGTGTATCTGTGTGTGTGTGTGTGTGTGTGTGTGTGTGTGTGTGTGTGTGTGTTCATGATTGATCACCTTACGGAACAGGACCAGTTGGTTCTCTGCATCCTGCCTTTTCTGAGTCTCCTCATCCAACCTGTACACGTAAAAACAAGCCAAATTAAGCCCACATCTCAATCAGTATGTATTACATTCAATACCCAAAAATGATTGTTTAAATGTATAAAATGTTAAAAATGTTTAAACATGTGAAGACACCCAAACTAATTACTTTCTGAAACTTAATTTCAAGTATGTGGACATTTCCTTTCTATGGACACATCCATCTTTAAAGGACACTCCAATAAGATTCGGAACATAACTGTGGGGATTCAGCAACCCTTCAATGGTGCAGCAATCCAATATGCCAGCCCAGGACCACGGTCATCCAGGTTTGCGTCCCTGCTTTTGGATGGTTTTACATTGAATAGGGACTCTGACCCGGAAATTCAGGGTTCCTTGTGAGAAGGAGTGTAACGATGCACTCTGCTCACGATTTAATTCGATCTACACTACTGAATTGATAAAATACTGTTTACCAATAAAAAAACGTCCCTTTTTTGCTGTATCAACTGTGTTTATGAAAAGTCCCAAATCCCTTCAGTCTCCACTGGAGATGATATGAGGTAAGATATGCCATATATGACGTATGATTGCACCCTTTGGTGTTCAAAGAATGCAGAGAAGGAAGGCACGCGATATGTCCACGAGCCTAACCAGCAGAGGTGTCATGACGGAGGATGATCCATTTGCACCATTGCTCTGTACCTCCCCAAAACGGTTACCACATTCTTTAAAAGTGCTGTTATAGGATGTAGAGTTACTTTCCAGTATAGACTGTCAATCTTTACAGACTGGAGAAGAAACAGAAAATGCGTCTCCACTCCTCCAGAGTCCAATTGGCGGTACTTTACACCATCCATCCATCACTGTGCATGATGACCTTATGCTTGTGTGCCGCTGCTCAGCCATGACAGCAAGCACTAGCTGAGTTTAAAGTTTAAAGTTTCCACTTTAAAATAGCAGCTGAAGTTGACCGAGGCGATAATTTGGTTGGCTGACGTTGACTTTTCTGGCCACTCAGAAAGTCACAGAGCTTCAAATACCAGCACTCCTCGTACTGAACAATAGAGCCCAAAACGTCTACTTATCCTGCCATACGTTCATAAATAACGAGATGGTGCCAGGTTGGCTGCTTTTACGCTTTAATAGGCCTGTCACATCGCATCTGTCCCGCCGTCTTGCTCCACAGTCCTAAATAAATGAGGTCCCAGCTGGCCCAGAGCCTGATGATCAATCAGCTAATGCATCAGCCTGCGACTAAAAGGAGCCGCAAAATGGGCCACCCGCTGAGCAAATTCAGTAAATCAGGCGTGGTGTAAAGGTGACACAAGTAATCTGGTCTAACAATTTAATCAGGGTGGATAAAACGGGAGCGCCACACACCTGAAAGGCACACTCAGCCAAACAGAGGTTTGATTTGAATGACATTACATATCACTCTCTTTAAAGCTCCTCAATCAGCTCTATTGAGTTATAGCATCAGTGGAGCATAGTGGCTACTCTTAGCTAAATGTGTTCCTGCTATTTTTAGCTTCACCCATGTCGTCCCGTGTTACCTGAGCTGCGAGGCGAGAGTGGTCTCTCGCGTTTCCATCCCATTCTGCTCCCTCTAATAGAGAGCCTGACACTGACCCACCATCCAATAGAGATAATGGTGTGCCCAGGATCGAGCAGCATTGATTTCTTTCTGTCTCCTTCTCTCTCTCTCTCTCTCTCTCACTCAGTGCTAATGGCTTCACCAACCTTCTGCTGCTCTCCTTTAATGATCTAATACTAATACATTATATGGATGCAAATTAGGATTAGATGTAGCTGCAGTAATTCAGTCCTCTTTCAATTTAGATCATATAAGATTCCAGTACTTTAGATTACTAAAATTCACAGTTGAATCCGTTTGAAATTAGGCCTTTGCTAAATTACTCATTTTATTAGGACTGTGACTCAAAATATGTTTACTTTGTCCAGGTGCCAGGATTTTTGGAAAGGAAATAGAAAACATGACATCAAATTCAGTATATAAATTGCCATTTATAAAATTGTTAACCCTGATCGTATCCCAACTCTGACGAGGTGTTTTCCTTGTGTTTAACAGTCACATACCATTAGGTCAAGACCACTACAGCCGAGTCCAAGTCAAGACCAAGACCAAGAGTGTCCAAGACCGAGACCAGATTGAGATTTTTCTCATCGCACAAGAATAAAGAGCAGAAAATGGACCAAAAAATGTGTGTGCAATTTACATGCCATTATTTATCATTTATTATACACAATATGCACAAATAAATGATATTATATTAATATCATAATATTATTATTTTGTTTTTACGTTATACAAAGACATGTATTTTGTAAAATATAACATGAAATAATATATAGCCTCAAATTATTATGAATTATTATTATATTCTAGTCTAAGTCAAACAACGGAGATGTAACTAAATGATGGTGATGTTTCTGTTTCTCTTTTTATTATGGAACAATAAGACAATAATAAATCCAGACTTTCAAGTGAGTGGGTGTTTTATTCCAAATTAAATGGGATCATTGAATAAGAATAGCATGGAACTTTTTTTTCTTTGTTGGTTAATTAGAGTGCAAATTTTATTTGGGCTTCTAGAGAAACAACTGATTTATTCAGTTTGAATGAATTGTTCATATTTAATAACGAAAAAGAACTTCCCTTAATTATTAATGTTACTCACCCGGTCTCCAAGATAAGGTTCAAAAAATGCAGTAGCTTAGAACATTTTTCATTCTATGTCCATAAACGTGTTATTTTAAATTGCTAAACATGATCTACTGTAAATTCATTAAGACCGACTGTAATGTGATGTTTAATTAAGAGAATAAATTAAAAAGAAATTAATGTAGCTAGTCTGTATATTTTAATAATACTATATATAATTTTCTTTTTTATTATAATTAAAGCATTTAAATATCTCAATGTATATTTACAGTTTTGAAGACTTATCCCATTACCTAAGTACTAAAATCAAGCAAAACAAAAAATCATACTGCTCCCTAAAAGGCTACTGTGATTTGGAACGCAGCCCTTGTTTAGTACTAGCCGAGTTAGCACATCGCTAGCTTGCTACTGACAAATTTTATACTGGTCACAAGCAGTAACAAGCTCCAGCTCATAATCAGAGCCTTGCTTTAAAAAAATAAATAATCAAAACACCACAGCTCATGTTCATTTAATCGTTGTTCCGTTTAGCTAAGCACACAGTTAACAGAGAAGCAGCTAACTGCTAAGGAGAAACACGCAAGTTTCCCGTCTCCTTACCAACTTTTAATATTTATATTGTAAGACTAAACGGCTGCTCTGTAAATCAGTTTAAAATTACTCGTGTTTGAATATTGTAATGTACTGAGACTAAAATAGAAACGAATAATACACTATATTTGTATTATTTACACATTTACTTATAACACACCTATAAAGGTAAACATGTAAGGAATTATTCCTATATGTCATATTTTGGCAATATTCTATTGCTATTTTACTACATGTACGATACTAACAGTATTTCTTTCATAATATACATTTTATCTTTATGTTTCTGTCCAAAATGTTCTCTTGGTGTTCAATAGAAAGTGAATTAGATGACAGGATTAGGACCAAATTAGTATAAAGAGACTTATAAGTGATTTAATAATTCCCAGTTCTTCATTCCTAAAGCCTAAAACCGTTCCAAAGCAGTAAATTGAACCTGATCCCCTGCTCTTTGTCCATCTCAGTGCACCTGATCCCCTGCTCTTTGTCCATCTCAGTGCCACACCCTCACAGTGTCCAGATCTGACCTCGGAGACCCTTGAGGTTTGGATTGTGTGTTGGGGGAGGTTTAAGGATGGAGGAGGGTTTGACTGTGTGACGGGTGTTGCGATCTGGGGCGGAGGGAGTCCTTGATGTGATGCCTATCAGAAACGTGAAGAATTCTCACCGCCACGCCCTACCGATCAGATCTGCACCTGCTCTCACGCCACGGCCTCGTTCTTCCCCTTCATCCTTCATCCTTATTTAAAAATGACTTCTGTACCCCTATATGTCTCAATCAACGTCTAGCCTACTCAATTACCACCCTCAGTCGTGTTCACTTAATCCTTAAGTTACTGTTTCTGCGTGGTAGTAAGGGTTACACATTCATACAAATATATGACATTAAATTAAAAGTCTAGACATTTAAGTACATTTTATTTACTGCTTGAACAGACATTTAATTCCATCATTTCTATTTATGGAATTACTATTTATTAGTTTTCTTAAAATCACAAATATCTTTAGTTTATCTTTAGTCTCACATATCGCACATTACTTTTGAATTACTTTTAAATCAATCAAAGTCTTATTTTTTAAACAGTTGTGGGGGTTCTGGTGCTTATCTGAAAGGGGTAGGGGTCACCCAGTGAGCTCCAGAGGATGATTCCTCAACCGTTGTCCCCTCCCTCAGACATCTGAGGTCCCTGCTGTTACAGGTCAGCGCACCTCCCAAGCGCATATTATTGTTAGTATTATTACCTGTTCAGCTTTCTTAACATTACAAGTCCCTATTTTTATAGAATTTATTATAACATGGACACTGCGGTATTGGATTTCGTCATTAAGGCACAATCAATATGTACTTATAATAAATAATTGTTCTTTCGGGCTTCAGGTTATATTGCATAACACAGTATTTAAAACCACTCTTGTCTTGAATGCCACAATTAGAAACAAATTACAATGACGCATAATTGTGTCTAACACTGCGCTCTGAACAATATGCTGAGTCATAAAGAGATATAAGCAAAAAGGGTCCGTATAACCGAATGACTTACAAATAATTGATCACGACTTTTAACATTATGGGGAACATTAAAGTTCATTTTTAAGATCCCGCCCCCTCAGTAGTATGCAGAACTGTATAGTAAGTAAGTTAATAGTCTTAAGATTCACTTAAATCATTCCTTATGAGCTTGTTGGTTATTTCAGGATCATTTAATACTTCTCGTAAATCTCGTCGACTTATAAACATATAAGAACACAGCAGATGCACGGTGACCATGGATACCGTTAAGTGGCATGAATAATTGATGATGTACACTGGGATGTCTCACCTCTGTCTGAGCAAGGCATGACTTGTGTGTTGTCAACATTTAAGCCATCATAACTTAAAAAAGCAACCAATGAAGTTACCCTGGCGAAACACCACGGTCCCCGATCTCTCACCTCTGCTTGAGCAAGGCCAGGTCCTCGGCCAAGTTGTCACGGTCCACCTGGATCTGGTCCCTCTCCTTGCCGATCAGCTCGATCTGCCGGCGCAGGTCCCTCATCTCCTGCTGACACATCTGGCTGGCGCGGTTGGGCTGGCCCTGCTGCTGCTTGCCCTTGAACTGGTTGAGCTCGTTGTTGAGGGCGGCGTTCTGCTGCTCCAGGTAGCGCACCTTCTCGATGAAGCTGGCGAAGCGGTCGTTGAGCTCCTGGAGCTCCTGCTTCTCATTGCTGCGCACGCTCAGGAACTCCTGGTTAATGCTCTCAGCCATCGAGAAGTCCACCTTGTCGTAGGACATGCGAGGAGCCGATGGGGCCGGGCCGCTGGACCTGACCCGGTACGTCCGGGAGGAGATGGAGGAGGAAGCCGGTCCGAGGAACCGGGACGAGAGTGGGGCGTAGGCAGGCATGGAGGACATGGTGGCAGGTGTGCCGAACGTGCGGCGGTAGGAGGTACGAATGGTAGAGTGGCTCATCTTTAATGGTTTTGGATAACAACTGTACTCAGAGGTGACTGGCAGTGGACGAAGCTGGACGGCAATCGGACATTCAAAATGAGGAACGCTGGCTTTTATATCTCCTTCAGCATCTCTCCTCCCCCGGCCTCCTTCCCCCATTCCTCACCATCTCTCCATCGTTCATCCACTAGGCCCACGGCCACACCCTCGTCGCAACCTTCTCTCCTCCTTCTTCATTTGGTTCCTCAGTGCCCTCCTCCTCAAACCTCTTTATCTTTATCCACCCCCATCTGGTCCTGCGCTGCTGGCAGGGGTCCTAAACGTCTCCCACATCAAGACATCACATGTGAACTCGTTGCCCCACCCTGCTGCCGTGCAGAGCATCTCCAAACGCACATCAACATCTCTCACTTTCTCTGATCTCACTCTCATTTTTGTCATAACAGGATTACAGAAGGAACAGTAATCATTAAAACCTGACGATCTCACACAGTCAGGCATTTCCGAGCAAACACCACCAGGTTCCGCATTAAATATAAACATCAGTGACTGACAAGCATTTTTACCCCTCATCCTTTCTTTTCTTGCCTCGGACAGTATTGACGTTTTCTAAAACAGCATGAGCAGCAGGCATGACTTTGCAGTCCTAACATCGGCAGATTCCTCAGAGACGTATCGGATTTCCTTTCTGATTTTTACGGCAAACTATAATCAGATCGTGGAGCCAGATAACCCCAAAGAGACACAGGATTTACGGTTAACAGCCAAAAAAATATAAAAGCAACTAAAAAAAATTAAACAATATGGTCTTTAAGTTCTGGCTCAAGGTGGCCTGGGTTCAAATTCAGTTCAATTCAATTTTATTTATATAGCGCTTTTTACAATGTAGCATTGTCTCAAAGCAGCTTTACAGTAATACATTATCTAAAAGGCCAATCCCAAGTTGAGCAAGCCCAGGGCGACAGTGGCAAGGAAAAACTCCCCAAAATGGTAGGAAGAAACCTTGAAAGGAACTAAGGTCTATCATTCAATTCACAAGCATGTACTCTGCCTCCTCTCCAGCCTCCTTTCCCAGACACAGCCAGTTGTGCCTGTGTGACACCAGAACCGGCAAGGCACCAGCGGGATTGGGCCAATGTGACTCAGGTTGGGCTATCAAACTGTTTCTTATCTGACCCTCGTGGACATATACTGCTCACAAAACCTAGGGGGTATTTCAAAATAAAATATCTCATAACGAAATATTCCCTAATTGTTGCGAGCAGTGTATTTTCCAGTCAATCCATGACGAGAATTATCTGCAATTCAGTGTTTCTGCTCTGATGTTGCTATTGGTTGATTATGTCAGGGCTTGCGTTGTGCTAAATAAATGCACCACGCTGGATCACGCTAAGAATTATATGTCAGATCATAGCAGGACGCTTCAGGTTTTCAAGCTTTTAATAAGAACCGTAATTGAATGAGATAAGACGAAACGATAACATTTGTTAGTCCAACAATTTGGAAATTCCTTCTTTCCCCAGTTGGGAAACAGGTCCGTGCGATTGACATAAAGTCAGCAGACGCATGTGACAAACACATACTTCGATTGACTGAAAGGTAAAAATTATTTCAACTGGAGTAGCCTTAGATTCTCACCTAAAAGCATAACATCCGAGTGACTGCTAAGCTTTGCTTGCCAGTTTGTCAGTGTAGGACCTTCCTGTGCACATGTGGGACTCAGAACATCAGCAGTGAAGACGAGAGACCAGACCCTCCAACTGTCCCCAAAGAGGAGGTCTTGAGTCAGGTTCGTTCTGCTTTAAATTCCGGTGATGCAATTATCTGTTCGCTGTTACTGTTCTGCTGCATGGCTGTGCCCTCTTACTATTTAATAACAACTTCTACATTTCAGTTTCATTGTATTCATGTTGATTCCCCTAAAATTCTGTACTCACAGAGGACGGTAGGGGACCGGCAAAAACAGATACCATAGATACCTCAATTTATAGGATCCTACTTATACCAACAAGATGCCAAGCAAAGTCAGACAGAACACACATATTATATACTTTATTTGTTTCCATATACAAAATGTAATATTTCTTACTTTTTTTTAGATTACATCCAGCACACGTACCAGAATAAATACAGTTCCCTGCTCAACAAGTTACATTTCATCAGTTATTCAGCGTAGGGAAAACACCTCTTTCATATATGTCAAGTCAATCCAAAGTTATTTCTATAGCGCTTTTTACAACGGAGCATTGTCTTAAAGCAGCCTTACAATCTTATATGATCTTAAAAGGCCGATCCCAAACGGAGCAAGCCTAGGAAGGAAAAAAAACTCCCTGAAAGAAGAAGGAAGAAACCTTGGGAGGAACCAAGACTCAAAAAGGGACCCGACCTGCTTGGGTGGCCTGGATGTTAATCAAGTAAATACTTCAAAGTATATTAAAGTCATAGTAAAATCAAGTAAATCATATAATTTAAATTCATAATAATATTTATGCTAGTAATAAAATCAGTAACAAAATAGATCACAAAATCAGTCCTCAGTGGGAGGGCCTTTGAGGCACCTCGTCTCTTAGTGACTGAATGACGGAGGGAGTTCCTGCACTCTGGTGAGACTGGGATCTGTTGATGAAGATCAGGAGAGTGATGCCTAGGTGGAACCGGAACATCACCTCGCCGTGTTTCCAAAAATTTCTGATACTAAGTATTTTTCCACCTTTTTAGCCTTCACTCTACTAAGTTACAGACTCAAAGTAACAGACCACGACTGCTGCCTCTCAAACACCGGAACTACAGTCTTTTGATTATACTGATCCAAATGTGATACTTTTTGAAGGGTACGGCTCTTCCCAATACAATTTAAATGCACAAGATATTTAGTACGTCTGGTGGTTTCCACGACAAAACGGTGAAATAATAGGTGGATACCAACCTATTAAGCTGGGCGAATCTGCAAACGTGCTTTTACACAGAATTTAAAAATCGTGTCAGTGTTTTTAGCGCTTCTAAATACAGTATGAGATGAATGGTCTGAATGAACAGCAGATGTCAATCTGGATAGCTTTCACTGAAGCTTCAGAGTAGACCAGTATGGCAGCTGCTCAGCTGCTTTGTTCTAAGAACTATTTGTGCACTATATAATTCTAGATTCTTTGTTATTTCTTTGTATCTATGTATTCTTTGTATGTCCTTCCCATCATAGATAAAACTATTAACATAAAAGCAGTAATTACACAATGATCGGTGGCATAAGCTTAGATGTCAGAAAGACACGCCATATGGTTTGTGAAGCTGCTCCTTACTGATGCAAAGACGGGTGCCAAGAAATTACGATAAGTGGAATAGCTCGAAATGAGACTTTATAATCTTACATGCAAAACAACATATGGCTTGGAGTAATACGTACAATCACTGTATCTGCAGTTATAGAGAAAAGTGGAATGAATTTAGGTTAATGAAGAAGCTAAAGATGATCGGTTGAGCGTTTAATTGTTGAATGCATTCAGCAACCTCATCAAGAGGTACTGTTAAAAAAAAAGATAATAAAGAGATTCCAATTCATAGTGGAAGGTAAAGAGAATGGGGGAAGCTAGGGACACTGCTGCATAGAAGGTATATAGCAAGGCGAACATTGGAAAATTGACAGAAAGAGATGAGCAAGGAGGAAAGTAGTGGTTCCCTTATAATGAAGAAATAATTAGATAGAAGAATAAGAGCTTTGGGTGAGATTAAGGGTTTCTGCCAGCTCGATTATGAGCAGAGCTTTGAGGAGTCAGAGTAAATAAGGATATTGCCATGGCTATTTTCTCTCACACCATTTTTTCCTTCTACTTCTCTCTGCTTTCTCTTATTTTTCCACTGTCTTATTTTTTGTTGTTGTTATATCTCTTGGTCCACACTGGTATTAAGTATAAATGGTAGCATACAAAATAGCTAAATAACTGTTGTACTGGTTTACTGGTAATGTTTACAGCAATATTTCACCGTACAGTTATTTCCCACTCATTATCTGGGCGTATCCATATTTAATGATATTATACACACACACACACACACACACACACACACACATACACACACGCACATATATATATATTTACATTTACAGTATATAG
>JAUZST010001259.1:0-18578 GCA_034779995.1 Parotocinclus haroldoi | reverse complement strand
TTGCTTAAAAATGTAAGACTGTATTAATTGTAAGTCGCTCTGGATAAGAGCATCTGCTAAATGCTGGAAATGTAAATTAAATGTAGTAACATTTATTTCCTAATGTGACGTATAAATACCAGTGCTCCGCTTATATAAATGTTTTGTCTTTTGTTAGCCATTACTATCAGTAGGTATTTTTTTTTTATAATGGCAAATACAAACAAAGGCTGTCAATTCTTCTTGTACTGTCAGTTTATTGTGCTGGATTTACAGATAGCTGACTTTGACTTTAATGCTCACTCCATTCTCTCCTCCTCAAGGTAAAATTCTTTTTCGACGGAGTCATGTACGCGACGTGGCCATGAAGAGACTACGCTTTATAGATGACTATTGCAGGGTATGTTTTAATGCCTCTCACTCACAAAATATCTAAAAACATTTTTTTTAATTGATCAAAGACTTGAACACATTGAATATGACCATTCAGTTTTATCTCTGCAGCAGAAAAAAATTCTGATGACTTACGGATATTGTTATTTCACGTGATAATTCAAATAACAATGAGTTCTGTTTTTCTTTATGCATATGCATGCATTCTCTTAGTAGTCATAAGATAATATATGTTGACTTTGTACTTATGTGCGATATCAGATTGATGGCCTATACGCTGAATAGCTATGCAGTACTTGACTATGACTATAGAGTGTGTGGCTACATACCATAAGCATGGAATACATCACAAATTTGGCACAGGCTACACAGTTAGAAGTTACAAAACAAGCAGTATCAAAGGAGCCAAAAACTGAAGCAAACACCGTCAGGTGAGGAGTCCACAAAGCCTCCTTGACAAACCTCTGTCTTTAAAACTCAAGCACCTCCTACTCTAACCCTCTAATGGTGACAGACACATCACCCTAGGAAACAGAGTGAAAGAGAGAAACCACAAAATAAAACCAGGTTATCGTTTTCGAGCATGGGCCTTTTTACAAAGGCTTAAAAATGTATCGTTTTCAGTATTGTTATTCATTAATTTATTTCTTTGTTTATTTTATTTCCATTCAGTAATGATTTCAATTCATACCTAATTGAATTCATATTTAATTATATGTTTAGCCATTTTCCTTTACAAGAACTCAAAGAAATACAACTGCATGCCTCTCTTTTCAGCCCTACCCTCGACTATCTTGAGTCTGTTGTCTATTTCCCTCTCACTCCTCCTCTTTCCTGATGGCAAAAAGCCAGTTTGCACACACAAACACCGTATTCCTGCCTCCATATGTTAACAAGCATGCCAAGATCAGCTAGTAAAAGGAGATGGATGAAGATGAGTGGGAGAACTATACGATATTCCATAATACTCTGATTGGAGCAAAGCGCCATAAGAAACCAGAGCTAAAATGTTTTAGAAATAAGGCTAACCTGTAACAAATCATGAAAACATGATTCATTAATGTAAAGGTTTATGATGTAAAGTTGTAGCACATGCTGCTACTGCAAGTCATAAATAAAAAAAAAATTAAACAGGACTGTCCTGTCTCTTTGTTGGCCCAGAGGCATGTCTCTTATAGTCCTATGTGTTCGTTTTTAGATTTCTGCAATGGTGTTTGAGAGAGGAGCACTGTAGTGCCAAATGTTAGACAGCACTTTGCTTTGAAGTGGTAAAGAGGGCATTGTTTACCACCCATTTCCTCTAAACACTAATTAGACAAACAACCTCCATAATTTGTTGTTGTTCTCAAGGAATGGTCTTCTCCAAGAAATTCTGTTCACCGGTACTCCATATATCATTCACTCATTTTCTCTTCTTTCTGGCTTGTCCATGTCATTGAGTTATCGGTGACCTAAATAAGTAGTACTTCTATACTGACGTTAGTAATTAAGGCTCAGTGCAGGTTAAAAAGGTTATTATTTTGACTTTTGATGCTGTATTGATGCCAGTATTTATTGTTAACGTAATTCTCAGTTAATATGTGTACATTTTAATGTCTGTCGCAGTTTTAGACTTAGCAATCAGTTTAATAAGATTTTAAAAATTAAACAAAAAATAAAAACCTTTTCAATTTCAGAAGCCAACGTGCGATGCTCGCTGGAATGTCGTATTCATTACTAAGGAAATGGAGATGTCTTGATATATTTGGATATCTTAGCTGGTGTATGCAAGCTATTCAGGGAGAGATAAAATGAGTCAGTAGTAGAAACCAAAAGAATGTTTCACTCTGGAAAATAATGAGGCCTTTTAAATTCCTCCCATTAGTTGTTTCAGCCACGCATATTCATTTGCATAAAGTCGGTGCATGCTGCTCACTTTGCAAGCCATCTCTCCAGCTCCCAAGTCCTCAAAGTTACAAACCCCCCGCTCTCATTGAAAACAAATGCCCGTTTTATCACAACTGGCAAAGAAAAAAAACATCAGTCTCATCGTCCATAAGCTTTTTCCTAGTAAAAGGAAAAGGCAACAGGATGAGAAGCTTGCCATAGATGATTCTATCCCAAACACAGATTACAGCTGCTCTTTGGGGAATCCCCAGATTTTCCCAAGCCAACTGTAATTTATAATCCCTCCAGTGAATCCTGGGCCTGCCCTGCGGTCTTTGTCCAGAGAGACATGCCTAGAACAGCTCTAGAGGGAGCATATCAGGGGGTGTCCTATGGAGATTCCCAAACCACCTCAACTAGCCTCGTTCTATCTGAAGGAGTAGTGGGTCGTCTCAGAGGCTTAACAGATTGACAAGCTCTTCAACCCTTTATCCTTGCATATGAACCTAACGTCTGCTGCTTATATCCCTGTGATTTTCTTCTTTCAGTCACTAAGCTAGTAAGCATGGGATTGAATAGAAATGGAGAAATGACATGGCCATATGCAGAATAAATCAATTAGACTGTAATTGCAGTAATAAACACGACTTTAAAATGGACCAGGCTTCTAAATAACCACTAAAACCCATTTTGCTTATTACTTCCTCTTGCAATGATGTCATCAGTGGTCCACGGCCAAACGCTCACTTAGGTTATCCTCACACAACCAGCTTTCCCACACTAAACTGAAGACCCCAGAGACTCAGAGGTTTCACAGTGTATTTCAAGTCTCTCTATTTGGGGCTTGCATGAGATACTGTCATGAAATGTTGTTGAACCGTCACAGCTCAAATGCACAGGAAGTGTTTCATTCAGCTTGAAAATAAATTAAATTTTACTGCATTTTAATTTAAAGCCAAAGTCATGCAGTGAAATGCTTTTAGCATGCCCTGAGATGAGAGTGAGTGGAGTTTACTACACTTTATATCATTTGAAAGTCATGGCAACACAACTGTTAAGCAATTCTGATTGTAAGATGTCTGTGTGTGTGTGCCTGCTAATTGTTCGTGTCATATCCTGTTGGTGTATCAGGCGCTGGTCCGGCTTCCTCCCCAGATCTCCCAGAGCGAGGAGGTACTGCGTTTCTTTGAGACCAAACCAGATGACATGAACCCTCCTGTAGAGTAAGTGTCAAGCGTGCACACACACACACACACACACAAACACATACACACACATATATGTAAAATGTACTTGTGCTATACGTATTGTAACGTATTACTTTCTATTGCTGTATTTCCCCTGTAATATACTACAGTGGAACCTCGGTTTTCGTTGACCCTGGTTATCGTACATTTCGGTTATCATCGACTTTATTCAGCAAAATTTAGTCCCGGTATTTGTTCATCCGCCTCGTTTTAGCCGGCCCATGTGCTCATCTCTTAACCAATGTAATGGCCAGTAATATGCGTATTGTGTCTTTAAGGGACCCTCAGATGGAGTGTGGACTACTACACTGTGTAGTAGATTATTGTGCTAGACAAGACAGGATTACTCGACCCAGTACTCATGTACTTTATTTGTCCTTTTTATTTCTGCAAGTAACGCCTCCGAGCTTGGGCTCTTAAGTTCATGTATAACGTCTAGAAAATCTATAAGAGCAAGTTTGTTACAGTCGTTGTAGTAAATAAACTGAGTAGTAAAGTTCCACGTGCTCATACTTCGCCTGCCAAAGCTCACTGCTGTCTGGGTTGGAGTGAAACCAGACCATCATCCGAAACATTTCCATTGTTTTTTCAGTGTTTTTTGTGCTCGTTTACTGAGTGAGTGATTGCTGTTTAACTGCGTTTGTAGTTATTTCGCATTTTCTTTATGTAAAACTATAGTATAGTCTTTTATATTCTCTCTCTCGCTATATATATATTTTTTTTGTTAACAAAAAAGTTTGGGAGTGTGTGGAACAGATTAATTGAATTTCTATGAACTCTTATGGGAAATATGGTTTCAGGTATCGTTCAGTTTGGTTATCGTGAAGCACTTTGGAACGGATTAATTATGAAAACCGATGTTCCACTGTACTCTGTGTGTGTGTGTGTGTGTGTGTGTGTGTGTGTGTGTGTGTGTGTACACACTCATCGTTCTCGACTTATAAGACAATTTGACTATGTTAACTAATAAGAACTGTTTTGCTCCTTTCTTCTATTTAATTGTGTTTACAATGACTGCAAGTTTTATTTGGAAAGCCAAGAGATCTAGACAGATTTGCTTAGGGTTATTGATATTAAGGTTAGGTTTAGCTGTAGATGAGGTAGCATTAATTACAAATTTAGAACGGACAAACCTCAAACTAGTGACCGAATATTGGGTACACAAGGCTCATCTATGCACAAGGGCAACAATGGCTTGCCCATTTAGCGCGAAACCGACAGAAGAGCTGTGGCACAAATCACAAAAGTTTTTGATGTCTAACTTCTAAAGTGCCTACAGTAGACAATAGTGCATCTTGAAAATGAACCCTGTAGCAAAAGAAGCTGTCCATTCACGATACAAACAAATGTTTGTGGACAGTTGGTGAGCTCTGCTTTTTCAGTAACACAGTAACACATTAATAATATATAACAGACATATCTGGATTCTTCATAGACAAACAGTGGCAGTAGAATGGGTTGTGCTGAATACTACAGTGACTCTTAGTGTGACACGTTTATAGGCTTCTACTTTTTTCAGTTCAGCAACTTTTTTGGACTGATGTCCATGCACAAAGTCCCTATAGAATTTGTCTGCCAAATTTGATTTTGAACTTGGCTGGCTTGCACAGAAACTCTGTTGGACACCTCGAAAATGCACTGGAAATGCCAAAATGAGAGCAGGGCTTTGTCGTCCAACAAAGCTGATCTCACAGCCAAAAGTTCCAAAATCTAATGGAAAGCTTTTTTTTAGGAGAACAAAAGTTGTTACGGCTCCAGGGAGGGGGTCTTTGGGTGACTCCATACTAATGCCCAAGTTTTGGATGGATTTTTTAAGTGTCCACAAACTTTCTGTGCGTTCATAACACATTTATACTCTCTGACATCTAAAGCTAGTGGAACGTTTTGAGGGGTGTGAGGAAAACAAATCTCTCAGAGGAAACCCATACATACAGTACAGGAATGAGATGGTAACTTTAGCTGCCGCTTAAACCTGGCACCCTGGAGCTGTGTGGCGCCATCAGCACCTGCTGCATGTTGACATGAAGGCATTAAACAAAGGTTAATTAACTAGTCATGGCACCTGGTGTTTATGTGCGTGCACGTTATTAGGTCTTCACCAGCTGGTTAATAAAGCTAGTCCTATAGATCAAGCATAAATGATGAAAGTGCTATACATGCAAATGTGTATAATTCTTTGTGTGTTATCTTTCATCTATATATAGATGCTTCTAATGCATCTTCCCTACTGTATTGAATCGGTACCTGATATTATGTTAACATTAATCATATACTGCTAGGTGTGTATATTGATTAGTTTTCTTCTGGTCAGTCACAGATGAACTGTGAGATTTATTGGGTAAAAGGTTGCTGATATAAGCAGTTTGGGAGGAGTCCAGTGTAAGTGTGTCTATGTTGGATGGGAGATGTATGGTCTGATTGTGCACAAACCAAATACACTAGCTGACCATGTACACATAGATGTGGGACCATCTCACTTAGTAACATCATCCAGAAGCAAAGATTGATATCTATGATTGGGGATTTTGGATTGTGGATGGTATAGTACTTTTCTTCAAGAGATTTGCGTTCAGAAGTAGGTTTACCTGCCTTTACACTTGGTACAATTAGTACATCCCTGACTTCCACGTTGTGTGCGTGTGTGTGTATGTATTCAAAAACACTTGTTTGTCTTACCTTTCTTAACGCCTTCAGTTATTGATTTTTCTTTTGTACCATAACTGTCAAATTCTGTTTTCTGTATTAATTTTACGGATTGTTTTTGAATTACAAGTTATTCGATGCTATAGTATTCCAATACGCCAAAATTCCATTACAATCCAATAAGCAGGCTGTGATTTTGAATGAAAATTTTAAACAAAGCAAATTAGACACTTTAGGCACTGTCACAATGTGGTAATTACCAGCAGTAATGTATTCACTCTTCAACAGTGGTGTTAGAAAGATTGTGAACCCTTAGGAATTGTTTCTATTTGAATTTTCACAGGTCAGACATAACAGATGAGACAAAACGCATTACTATTATTATATTAGTTAATTTTGTAATTTATTTATTTCTTTATTGAGGAATGGCAACAATGGAGAGCAACCCCCATGATGCTGGATAAGCATTAACACCGTTATTGTAAGAGTGGCCTTTATTTGCTTAGATGTTTCCCTGGGCTCCTATGTGATCTCGCAGACTACTAGACACCTTGCTCTTGGAATGATCTTAGTTCTTAGATCTGACTTAGATCTTATTTGTGCGCAATCTGTGTGACTGTGGATTGTATTGTAACCACATTCCAGACTTATGAACGAACATCAATAACCGTTGGGGGTTATTTTATTTCGTTCACACCATTATACACTTCCAAAACGCTGCTTGAACATCAAACTCGGAAAGTTCTCATCCTTTAAATGCAATTGCATTTTCTTTAATAAATAAACTGCCAAGTATAATATGTTTATCTCATTTGTTTATTTGAATTCGCTGAATCTAGTTGTATGACTTGAGTAAAAACCGATAATGTTTTGAGCCACATTTATGCCGAAATATCCAAAATTCTAAAGGGTACAGTCAGTCCTCCATAAACACAGGGATTGGGTCCAGGACTCACATGTGTAGCCAATCCCACAGATGCCATGTATAAAATGGGTCAGTATTTCCATATAACAACACGGCCCCTACAACAACATGGAAAAATGTAGGGAAACTTTACATTACAACTTGCAGCTCATAAACTAGCACTGCTGAGTGACAGATGCTGAGAGATTGGTGGGGTCAGGTTTTAAAAAATACCAACTTTGTTTCCAGCATTACAATTTGCTACTCTTAACTGGGACTGGGATTAAAACAAAAAGATGCTACTACCTTGTCTAACATTTGTTTATTTTTTACAAGTATTTACACATTTTGTGCAGAGACATTGCATTTTTTGCATCAGCTCATGCACTCATAAAGCCATAACACACGACCACTACTCTAAATCGTCTCTAAATTGTCTATGATACATAATAATTTGTAAATGCTACATAAATAGTTGTTTTATTGCATTGTCAAGGGAATAACGGCAAATGATAAACCTGTGCATATGAACGAACAAGAGTGAGTGCTGAGGGAGAGGGAGACTGAGGAGCTGTGAAATCATGCTACAGCAGTAAGCGTTGTCTATATAACACTCCCGTTTGCGATTGATTTACATTTTATTTTATTTCATTTGTTTTTTATTCAGTCTGTGGTTGGATGAATCCACTTATAAGGGACCCGCTGATACAGAGGGCAGACACTCGATATGTATATGCACTGTATAAGTCGGTAGTAGTCAGATCCAGTAGAAGTCCTGTATAACCCACTCAGAATAGCATGCCAAAAACCTCACAGAGAGCAAATAGAGATGAGTCATGAACCCGAGTCCCTGGAACTGTGCAGTGCAAATTCTACCTACTGTATCAAACCTACTCTGTTTGAGATCGTGATATGTGAAGAGGAATCTAGTGTCTGCTGAAAATTAATAACTGCATTCAGTTTTATAGCACCTATCAAAAAAGATGCCAAATTACCACCTAATAACGAAATATGTTAAAACACAATTTGCCATTAATATACAAAATACCCATGGGAAAGCGATTAGCACTATTGCCTCTTAGCGCCTGAGAAACAGTCTCACCCTTTTACTGCCTGGGAAGGGCTGGTTCTACCCGTGAATGCAAGGTGTTTCATTCTGATACTTTGGACATGGCTATGGATACCCTTAGCTGCCGGTTACCCAAAGTGATTTTGAAAGGTAACATGGGTAACAAACACATTTAAAACAGGGTTACCACCAGGCGATATGGCCCTGAAATAATATCACGATATTTTAGGGTACTTTTGCGATAACGATACATTTGGCGATATATTTCAGTAACATACAATTGCAAGAAAATATATTTCATACTTTGAGACACCTGACCTCGTGGCGTTTTTGACTTTTCTCGTACTCAGCTGCGTGCTTCTGCTTTGGTGAAACAGATTAGAATGACCTTTTGCATAGCTTACAGATTACATATTACTGTGATTTGTTGTACATCTGATATTTTGTACCAAAACCACCTATATTCTACCAAAGTCACTCCCCTTTTTGGGACAAACTCCTCCAGCGCAGAACCACCTTCCGCCATGTCTGTTGCTCTGCCTATGAGTCACGTAATGGAAGTAGCTCATACTATGTGTAAATGCATTACGTCATTACATAAAGACATCGGAATATCACAATATGGATGTTTTATATGGATCGTTAAAAATATTATACCCCTAATTACTACCAAGAGCAACACACGAAACAGTCTTGCACAATGCAAGCAGAGGGTGAGGGAGAGATATTGTGAATCTGAATTGGCAAATGACTGCATGCTGAATTGTGAATCATCGCGAGGCGTGACTCGCACGAGTTTCCGCCAAGTGCGCAGAGCACAGAGAAAATGACGAGGGCCAAGACAAAGTGTTGAGAACCGAATTCGACGAGTTCTGAGACGTTGGAAAACAGCAGATCCACTGTATTTAGTTCTGACATCCCTTTTGAATAAACTTGCAGCTTACCTTTTTAGCAATGTGGATAGCAATTAGACCTGTAAACAGTGACAGCTCAGTGATTAAACACTAGAGGTAGAACGTAGAATTTCTGTATTAGTGTTAAGTTTGCATGTAATTGGATGCACCCATGCGTGTAGCTCTTAGGTGCATATGAATGTGTGTGTGCTAAATAGCTGCGACTGTTGATTTCTTTTGGCAGGAGGGAGTTCAGACAGGTCATTGTCTAGTTCCTTTTTATGGTCCAGCAAGAAACCTTTTGATGCTATGCTACACTTATGTGTTAGTCTCACACTGGTTCTGTATGAAACAAACAATGGCATTTAGGTAACATAATGAGGAGGGAAATGTCTCTCTGTGAAGGGGAATAAAACAAAAGACTTATGAATCAGGTTGGCATCTATACTACTTGCAAATATTAGGGGATATTTTATTGTAGGGTATCCCATTTTGAAATATCCCGTAATTTTTGTGAGCAGTATAGTTAGCTCCCCTGGTCAATTAGTAGGCAAACTATAACAATACTACTAACAGTCTTATAGGCTAAACGTTGTTTTAATATCTGCATTTCTTCATATCGGTCCCTTTAGTGCACACATATAAGCTTAGTAGCATCTCAGTGGCCAGTCCATTACAGAGTTTTGTTACCATAAAATGTATATACTAAAATAATAAATAATAAAATTATCTTAGACAAAGATATGTTTTTACTGATGAGAAAAAAAAATACATGCGGGCATAACTATTCAGTCAGGTGGACAGCTGGAAAACAAACAAACAAATTTACCTGCTATCAGTTACAAAATCTTGAACAAATTGAAAACATTAAGGCTAACAGAGTAAACAGTCTGACAACTGCTGTTCCGAGTGCCTTCTTTTTATTCTCTGCAGTGACACTTGAAAACTTACTATACTCCACCCGGTGTTTGTTCTTTAAATGACGTATTAGATGAGTTGTGTTAAAGCATTTTTATGTGCTTCCCCCGCGAGGTTTTTTTTTTTTTACTGCATGTGTTGCACGATAAAAATTTTATATCATTCTCGTAGACCGTGTAAAAGTTCCACATGGCAGACATGTTTGTTGTTTAACTGTCGATAAATTAGTGATAAAAAAGAAACTTAGGGTCAACTTTAAGGCAGCAGCTTTGATAGAAATTATGTTGCTTAGAATTATGTCAATAAAATTTTTTTAACACTATAGCTAAGGCTACATTATCTCAGTTAGCTAACATGCAGGGTTGTAGGGAGGCATTTGTGCAGCCCTCTCACATCACCTCTCAAATCAAATTCTGTGGAAATGCATTTTCTGTTTTCACACCCAGCCAATATGTTTTTTTTTTGTTTGTTTTTTTTCCGGTAAATGTGGTGTGATGTGGTGCAGACATGGGTACAACCATAAATACCCTCAAGGTTTTCATGTAGCTGTAGAATCTGTAAAGGATTCTCTTGTGACTACGTGTAAGCGAGAGATACAGTGAGAAATGAAGGGTACTTCATGGGGGAAAAGGTAGACAAAGATACCCTTTGAGTGCTGGGAATAACCCAAGACTTATTCTCAATTCATGAATGCGCCTCTCTCTCTCTCTCTCTCTGTCACACACACACACACACACACACACACACACACACACACACATTGCATATTCAGTTCCTTCAGACTGTGCTAGTCACAAGATCTGAAGATTATCGGTTGTTAGACCACTAACATCACTTCTGCCTCCATTCAGCACACACAACAAACAGCAAAAACAAAGCAGTTTCCAATTTATTTTTAAAAGAGAATTGCCACCTGCTGGCTTAAGTATGAACAGCATCCCTAAACCATACTTAAAACACAATCCATAAAGTATTACTGTACCTGAATACCAGTGTGTTATGTTGATGCACCTGCACAGGAGCCACAGCTGGAATTACGTCAACAAATTTCTATTTCTATTCAATCAGAAAACTTATCAGTACAGACTCTCAATATATACTTGAAGGGAAGATGTTATGCATTCCCATAGCAAGGTGGCACTAATACTGTTTAAATTTAAGTAGTCAAAACAAGTAGTCTCTCAAGTAAAGCTGTTACACACCACATCTTTGTTTTACAATATACAGTTTCAGCATTTTAGTCACATTATATACTTATAATTAATCATGTGCTAATTAAATGACGAATGTTAGCTTTTAATTTAGCTTTTAGCTTTTTAATTAAAGTATAAATGAACTTTCCCCAAAACACTGTTGTAAACAATTTTTCTTATGCATTTGTGGACAAACTGGAGACTCATCATGTCCTGGACGCAGCTTTTGTACCAAATCATAACTTTAATCACCTATTGACACCACTTGAAATCACATTGCTATTTTAAATTCATAACTAGCTCTAAATTGACTTAGCTTTGGAGTGCTGTGCAGGCTTAAAATATAGGAATGGATGATTATTAACAAATAAAATGTTTGACCAGACAAAACATGAAATATACCAGGTTCATACTGTCTGCAATGGGAAAAAGTAAATTTAAGAAACAGTGTGTTTTTATAATATGCATTTTCCATGCTGTCCCTACCTTTTCTTATTTGGGGTTGTATTTGGTAGGGTTGTAACGATGCATCTCAATGCGAAAAGGTAATTATATGCATCGTGGAGATTGATGATGTCACGTGTGTTCAGTTTACTTCACGATCTAAAGCAATTGTGTACCAGACTGCGCAATAATACATCATGCTCCCATACACATTTAAAAATCCTTCCCATTTCTTTCCATTACAGGCGACTAAAGATTATTTACAATTTTATACAAGAAAAATACACATCATTTGGAATTGTTATTCTTCTGAAATATCAAAGGCCTTTTCTCACTCAGTTATTTAATACATGTCGTAGCTACAATTCTGCATTTTATTTACAGTGTTAAACCTCAAAGTACACTACTTGGATAGTATAGATTTTTCCAGAGCCTATACCCCAGATTCACATGGCACAGGTAGAAACAGGCCCTACACCAGACACCAGTCCTTTGCAGTACCTCCTTTCATTTAGGGTGGTCAGTCGTGGCTTTGTGATGTCTGACTCGGCTGGAAGACACAGATGGGACTCGAACCTGGGTTCGAACCAGGCCTCCGATTTTGTGGTGTTGCTGATCTTATATAATTTCTTCTTTTCACTTACATTAATCAGTACAAGATAAGAAGATAAGAAGTTTTATAGCTTGTAATGTTATATGCTGTCCAGTGGTAGTGGATACACAATGACATGCCTTGCAAATCAGGTTATAAACATGATTTTGTTGTGTTTATGATCATGGCTGTTTGGTAGGGATAACATAGTACTACATGATTTCGGTCTGTCCAGAATAAAAAAATCTGAAGTAATATGCCAATTTTGCATCGGACTTCAATCGTCTGTATCATATTTTCACCAGCAGAGGTCGTGTGTAGCTTTTTTTATTTGGGCCAGACCCCTTCCCGAGTCAGCCAGATGGCTGTAATCATGTCATACATCATATTTGTTCAAGCCAGCTGAGATCAGTTTGCAAGCATATGTAATAATGTTTGCTACTAATGCGAGGTACTGATTTGCAGCAAAGACCTGCAGGTTGATTGGAATCACAGTGGTTAGCAACCTTGTGCTTTTATCCAGTTCTATAAATGCTTTGAAGGATATTTCTCAGAAATTTATCTCACTATGTCCAGTATTCAGTACACTCTGGCTAACCTTGCATCTTTGTGTTCCATATCTATTTCTCACTGACAGAATCCATGTTTCCTGGAAGGTTTGGCAGCTAAGACAACATTGGCTTTGCAGTGTTCTAAATAACTGTCAAAAATGTTCAAATTCAATCTCGGTCAAAATCTTCGAAGTCTGAAATTAAGGCCTGTGTAATTACAAATGTAATACAAATCCGATTAAAGGTCTTTTAAAAGACTAGTGATGACCGGATAAGGAATTTGGCTAGTACTCTTGAGAATCAATTTCAAATTTCAGTTAGAATGTTTATATTTTGAGTTTCTCATGTGTTACTCTAGTCACTCTAGTGTATACTAGCTCCTAAGCTCAGTAATCTTGGGTTCTGCTCATGCTCCTGTTACTGTCTGTGTAAAGTTTGGCATTTAGTACCTGTGTCTATGGCTCAGCCCACAACCCAAAACTCCTCTGAGTGAGTCTGAATGAGTCAGTGTTATATTGGGATAGACATGTGTGCCCAGTGTTTCCAGGATAGAATCAAATCCCACTGCAATTGCATTTACATTTACTCATTTAGCAGATGCTCTTTTCTAAAGTGACACCAATTGTAAAAATCACACCAGTACAGTTGTGGAGTTAAGGCTTTTGCTCAAAAACCCAGTAGTAAGAGCTTGGCTCATGCTTAGCAGATGTGGGATTTGAATGCTTGACCTTCTGATCTACAGCCCTGTACCTTCAACTCTTCACCCCAGTCCCACCTTTAACAAACAGAACTGAATCTTAAATCGGGACATAATTCTTTCCTTTCCTACATTTTCATTGGGTTAAACACTTACATGATTTCCTCATGCTGAAAGAGTATTTAACATTCCTTAAATTCAGCTTTCATTTCTGTTATGTACAAAGTACAGTTGATCCCTGAAGGCCAAATATTCATAAAGCATCAAAAAAGCATTTTTAGAATAGCTTTTTAAATTGAAATTAAACTTTATAGTAAAGTGATTTTTCTGAAAATCTAATTTAGCTTCCCATTTATTAAATATATTAGTTCGTTTACTCCTTAGTCACTTGAAATGTGTACACAGTGCACAGGCAGATCTTAGTAATAATTATACTTGAAGTTCTGTAGTTATTATTCTTCAGCTTTAATTCATATAATTTAACTGTTAGTTAAATGTAAACATAGTCCATACTGCTAACTAAAATTGGCAAAGTTCCCTCAATGACATATCCCCTAATATTTGTGAGCAGTGAATTTATTTATTCACCTGTCATTCTGTCATCCAGTTATTTACTAATCCATCCAGCCATGTATCTTACCGTCCATCCATCTACACACACACACACACACACACACACACACACACACACACATGATCAATAAAATTGTCTTAGACAAAAACATCTTTTTATATAGGAGCTCTACAAGTCTAAATTGCGTAAATGTTTGGAATGGAAAAAAATTATTATAAGTAACTGTGTATGCTTAATTCGGATTAAAAGCATTATAAGATGGACGGAACAAGTTGATGCAAAAAGCACAGCTGCAGAAACATGAGAATGATTTATTTCATAAAGAGCCTGTTCCACATGGACATCAATCAGGTTGCACAGGGATCACCCAGTCCCTTTACTCCACTGCATTTGTCTCTCAGCATGATGTTCGTGTCCTTGCCCCCCTTTTCTGTGCGACTCTTTGTGGAGCAATGCTGATTGCTTAAAATGATTAATTGGAGTCGCGATGGAGGAATATATGTGAGCAGGGAGGTTGGTTCAGTCTGACCCTGTTGGCTTAAAAGCTTTTGACTAATTAAATTGGGGAAAACAACAGGGGGTTGGGAGTCATGACAGTTAGCATGTCCGTTGTTAAATGGGCGTTTAAGTCTGGGTGCTGAAGCCTCTGGTTAAGGGGGATGGTTGTTTTATTTCTCAGTCCTCTGCCGCAGTGACCCAGGTTATACTCCCTTTCGGGCAGTTCGGCTTTCCACAGACACTTTAGGGCATATTCAGGGGAGGCGTGAATGGCAGGTGGATCACCCCCTGCTGCAGTAGTGACCCCTACTACTGCCAGTCTGTGCAGGATGTATATTTGCTTGCACCCTGTCAATTTTGGGATAGGTCCAGGAAGGGCTGGCACCAGGGTAGAATAAATGGCAGTGTCCGACATCTCCAAATAGGCAGGTTTTGGTGACCCAAAATAAAACTGTGCATTCTGAAGCTGGATGCTGCAAGATGGTGCTAAAATGAAGTCAGTAATATACGTGTTGATAAATCTGCTTCATCAATATCAAACACACTTACACTTACACATACAAGCACACACTTGGCAGGTGTAGTTTGACAACAAAAAAAAACTTGTATGAGTTTCTAGCTAGTGTGGTTCATTTGAAGTGTGATCACTGCCACCCGAACCTTGGTGCTCTCCAAACAAGCTCTGGTGCAGTTCGATTGATTTGGAACACAGCATTGATCAAAGATTTATAAATGAACCTAACAGTGCTGTGACCCTAAAAACAGCATAACTGTACATAACTAGATATAACAGGTATCAAACAGATCTGGCTATGTTAAGTAACTGTACTTGATTCTTTCATTGGTACAGGTGTCCCAATCGCTGCCTCTTTGCAGCATGAGTGTTTTTTTGTGTGCAAAACAGGTGAATTAATTGGTAGGAGCTATTTGTAAGATATTTTTGGTTCGATGTTCATGCAAACCAGAACTAAAATGCAATAATGTATCAATTTTCTGCTGTAATCCAGACCAAGTGAACCGAAGTACAAGTGAAAGTGCTCCCTTATGTTTGAACATCTATTCAAAGCACACATTCAAACTCAAAAGCCAGCAAAGCAATTACAACACAAGATAAGAGCAAATAAACAAAACAGATCAACCTGATCTCAACTAGGCAACTCTGACACCCAGGCTTAAGCAATGCATTTGTAAAAACAATCTGTATGAATCCAGTTGAACTTTTGCTTTGGAGCTGCCTTTGTTTATTGTGCAAGTCAGTGAAATAAGAGACATAGACATCTTAAAAGAACTGATTGCATTATTTATTTGAATTGCATTTTATTTCTTCTGCACTGTGGTAATACTGTGCAAAAGTCTTAGGCCAGCATTAGATTTATTGTTTTAACAAGGGTTATTGTCATATCATATTGATTGATTATTCTCAAATGTCTAGAAAACTCTTCTAGACTGTCTAGAATACGATTCTATTTTTGTGAGCTTCAGCATTTATTCATTTATTTATTTCACTCCGTTCTGCTTTCAAAAAGCAGTTTCTTGGCGGTTTATTTTCCAAAAAAGACCATTCCTGATCAAGAAGGACCAACTTCACAGCCCAGCAAAGATGTAAGTGAAAGTGTACGTGAAAGGTACACAATATGTGCCACTGTAGCCTGTAGAAACTGTTTTTTAAATGTATTTTTTGTACTTTATTTTAAACACTGCATACACATTTCCTTTGTATTGTTATTAATACATTGAGAAGTAATTATATATAGTCATTATACCATTGGTAAAATGATGCTACATCTAGTCAAATGGTGGCCTAATAATTTTTCTCAGTAGTCTAGCAGCAAAAGCTAAATGTAGACCACACATTAGCAACAAAGGGCAAAAAGTATTCCCAAGACAATAATGAGACAGCAAAGTCAACTGAGGAGGCCTTCTGCTTTTATTAAAAACACAGTTCAGTTTAGTTTTCATAGCCGTGTTTTAGGGGAAAACTACTCATCTAGCTAATGGCTACAGTCTTATCCGACCAAATATATATATATATATATATATATATTTTGCATTTATGGGAACAGTGTGACCAATAGCTGAAACATCTGCATACGTCACACGTTCTCTGGAAGTCTAATGATCGGAAACGCAACAATGGCTCAAGAGAACTAAACAGCCTTAGCCTGAATGCTGTCTGTTGTACTCATATACCCTATCTATTGACTTTAGAGACCTTTGAGTAGACTTCTAGCTCCAGTTTATAGCTGAGGACGTGAATTTAGCTGTATAAAAAAAAAATCGATCTAATATTAGAGAAAACCTTTTCCAAAATATTGAATGGAGATGTACACATTTGTGTACACCTTAGAAGTCTTCATCCAAAGTGAACAAAATGAAGAAAAGGTCATATGGCAGTCATTAGTAATGCACCATTACAGACATGTTTTAAATTCGGCATACTCTCTTACAGTGTTTTAAGTGGGTTCATATAGCAAAGTGACAAAATTGGGATTGAAATATTGTTTTACAGTAATGAAGGTTAGAATTAGTCCAATTATTCTTAGTGGTAAAGTGAAATGTTGCATGTTTGTAGTTAGTTGGGTAGAGTTTATCGGTAAATGTAATAAATGTTAAAAGAACAAAAACAAGCTTGTAACACATGCAGCTTTATTTTACACATTTACATTACTCAGTCAAAGCCTCATGGCCACTGCAGGAACTAAAGACCTTTGACAAATTGCAATGTGTCCTGCAGAGTCAGGTCAACTGTGTTAACATTGGTCACGAACGGTGAACGAGTCGGAGGCAAACGCGACCTGGGGGACTACCAGGTTCATTGAAACTAAATAAACGAAACTTAAAACAGAACTAAACATAACGAAACAACAGGCGGGCAGCATCAAACACTGGAAACGACAATGAAAGATCCTACCTCACCTGTGCCGAAAACAAAACAAATCCAAATCATAACGTGTAACAAAGAAAGCTTCGCACCGAATGAACGCGGGCGAAGCTTCTAAAGAGTGCTCGCTGATCCGGGACAGGTGTGCACAATCAAGGCACGCCTGCGCAGTCGTCAGCCGTGACAACATTGACTTCTGCAATATATTAAACAAAGATAACAAATTACAAGACAACGTTCTATCTAGCATACTCCTGCCATGATGCGTTGTGCGGGACTGAAACGTAAACAGGATATTGTCCAGTGTACTTCTCATTCAAGAGAGTTCTGGAAATCTTTGATCCTTATCTTAGGTGACCTAGATATGTGTGTCTTCCTTAATTATTTTCTTGGAAATGCAGAAATGTGTGCTTGTACACGTATACAGTATGTGGCACCAATACCTCTCGGAGCTCCTCCTGCAAATTTGTGCAATCGGATTTAATCTAATATAAAGGTGTCTTTGCAGACACATGTATCTTATCTCAATCCTGATACGACCTAGTAGAAATGGGGTCTGAGATATATGAAACAATCGATTTCTGAGGCAATTCTGGTTTTCTTTGATATATTACATGACCTTCCCATTGGAACAACTTGCTCTTGACCCAATATTGCAACTTTTAAGATGGAGGCCACGTTCTGGACATAACCTAAAAGTCTCACCCTGTATTGTTACTACTTTTAGAAATGTATTATTTAGGTAATTTAGGTCAATACTTACATATAACATCTAGACTACCCAAGGCTGGGTTCCTTTTTGAGTCTCGGCCACAATCCAAGTTAACCCAATGTGAACTGTGCAAATGACTAATGGCTTTCACTTGACTAAATGTGTACAGTAGTTACACTTTCATAACATAAAGTTATGAGACAACTTGTAAAGCTGTTGAAAATGTTGACTGAAGTCACGAATACCACAACAGTAGCTTGTCCATATACTGTGTGGCCTGCTAATAAGCACAATAAATATTTGAACATAACATTTAGCTTAGTAGAATGTTATGAGAGGCAAAAGTAAAAGACTGTCCCAGGCTACCAGAAAGGAACCAACTCTTAAACAGACGTCAGGAACTGAAAACACACCATCTGGATCTCTCTCTCTCTCTCTCTCTCTCTCTCTCTCTCTCTCTCTCTCCGTCCCTCTCTGTCTGTCTCTCTCTCTCTCTGTCCGTCTCTCTCTCTCTCCGTCTGTCT